>JAOTJB010027973.1:0-10544 GCA_027123815.1 Erythroxylum minutifolium
GTGTGTGAATATCAAATCAATGAAAAAATGCCTATTTGCTTTATTAATCAAAATAAAGTTTGTACAAAAGCGCTAAAGGTGATTGCCTTTAGGGCACTACTCTAACAACTAATCCAATATTGTAAGATTAGACCAATGTTTGAGATGATGGTTTGAAAGATGGGTAGAAAGAAGACTAATCAGAAACCTTGGAAGCAACAAATCATAGGGTACAAGTTGTTGAATAAGTTATCAGTCTTGAGGAAAATATGGCATCTTTTGAACCACTATAATTAGGGGAAAAACTCATTTTTTAATGTAACCACAGTGCTTTTAGTATGCGAATGCTACCACCAAACTAGTAAGAGGATATTTTTTTGGTTTATGTTGTCTAAAGAAAGGGCTTTCTTATTAGTAAAAAGAAGAAGCTCAATAAGAGAGGATTATGCAATTGAGCTCGACTATAAGGAGAGGGAGAGGAGATTATCGCAAGTAAGCTGGTAAAGAGTCATAAGGAAAGAAAAAGAGTTATTATCACTTTCTTTTAGCATGCACCCTTTCTCCTAATAAGGAAGGTGACCATATCTGGTTTATGTCTAGATTTTCCTATATTACATTATACCAGACACTTTGTCCAAGTACTAGTCTTAAATATTGAATAGCTTGGAATAACATTTTTTAACTGTACTTATGCTTTTTAGTCTTTGATTCCACAATCCAAGAAATAAGTATGCATTTAGTTGTGCCTCTCAATTAGTTTGGCTTGTGCATGCAGATATCTTACAAATAGTGATTCTTGCTTCTTGAAAAATTATGCTTGAGATAGAATAATCTTTTGACTTTTTATTTAATTACATTGCAGTAGTCTTGGTCCCTCCCTTTTCTTTGGTAATGGTAGGTAATCTCTCTTTTCTTATGAAGGCATTGCCATCTTCATCCCAGAAAGCCCCGAACAACTAGACTATGTAAACTTCCTATTCTTACAAAGAAAAAAAAAGGAAAGAAGGTAAAGCTACCCTATTCCTTCACCTCCCATTTAGACTAGTCTTGCTTAAGAAAAGCAAAGTTATAGTGGGACCGAGAAACAATATCAATGTTATCATGAAAATTAGGTTTTAATTTTTGAGATTATTATCATTATTATATTTCCTTAGCTTACACATACTTTTGCGAGATTCCACTGTTAAGTCAAAAAGACTTTACGGTGATTAATTTTGATGACAATCAAATAATAATAATGTTATAAATAAATGAACGTTATTGACAAGTGTGTTAAGTGTGCAGACAAAGTACAAAACACAGACGCAGAAGGAAACATAGACACAAAGACAATATAGACTCAAAGTCAACACAGACGCAAACATAATACAGACACGAAGACAAAACATAGATGCAAAATCAAAGCACAGACGCAGATGCATATGCAAAATCAAAACATAGACGTAGATGCAGATGCGAAATCAAAACACAGCAAAGTCAAAATATAAACGCAAAGTAAACACAGACGCAAAGAAGACATAGACGATATGAAGAGACATTAGCACATCAGAAAGTTATTTAGTTAGAGTTAGTTACAGAACTCAACTAAATGACGGTTATCAAGAATTAAGAAGCGATTATCAAAGATTAAGAAGGAGTTAGAGATGAAGGCTATAAATACTAGTCATAGTTGAAGATGTTACAATCTTAGAAAAGTTAGACAATCTTAGAGAATCTGAGAGAAAGTTAGAGAAATTTCTTACAAATCTTATGATTCAGAAAAGAGAAATTCTGTAGTGCGATACGAAGAGAGCTAACCCTACTGTAACAAAGCTCACAATCTTTTTCTAGTGAAAAGCTGATAGCCTGGAGAGGCTAAGATAGCTAAAAGAATACTTTGAAAGAGACCTGTAGAGGCTCTGGAAGGGAAGAAAGAATAATTGTAATCGTTTGGAGTATAGTGAAATACTTAGACGAAATCTGAGGACTGGACGTAGCCCACTGTTTGGGATGAACCAGTATAAAAATCGCAGTGTCTTTCCTTTATTCTTTACTTTAGTTTATTTTGTTGTTAAACAATTATATAGAAGTTATTTGCGATTTAACTACGTAATAATTTTCATATAAATTTTGTGATATCTTTTTTAACAAGAAAGAGAAGTTCTTAACAAGATTTTATATTCACAAAAGGATACACCATTCACCCCCCTTATACGTAAAGTCTATACTAACGTGTGATTTACTTAAAGTCCCACAGAAGTTTGGACCTTTCATTTAACATAAGCATTCCTAATAGAAGCTCTTATAGGATGTAGTTGTTAATTTTATAAGTTTATCCTGAATCTATTGAACATATTCTTCTTTAGAATAGTTAGGAGAGTAGTTAGGCATATTTGTTATTATGTCATTGAAACCCTTAGTAAGGTTAAAAGGCAAGGCCAATTATCATATATGAATAACATTTGCACTTTATTTTATGTAGAAACTCTATGGTTTTAAAGAATTAAAACACCCTAATTTTAAATAGTGTTAATTCTAATTATCTAACCAAAAATCTCTAGTATTGCCATTCTTATTTTGGGCTTCAAGAAAGATTATTATTTTGGGCTTCAAGAAAGATTAAACCATGTATTTTACATGCATAACCTATTATAAAGACCAAAAAGTATTATAATTAAACACAATGATCCATATGCAATATTTTTTCAAAACATTAGTATGGACCCATTTCACCTACATGTTCTCCTTCTATGTATATAGCTTCCATAAGCTCTTGGGTACTAGAATCTTATTCATCTTACAAATGGATGTGATCCTAAGTTGTCTATATTATTTTGGTAAAAGGATCTTAATCCATTTGACATTAACAACTCTAATAGTACTTCTTTTACCACCTATTAAAAGTCTCTAATCAATTTGTCAATAGTTTTCATTACTCCTTTTGGTAAAGCAAGAAGAGAGCATATGATGTTACTAAATTAAATTTGAAATATGATGAATTATACTGATTGTGTACTGAATTTCTGAACAATAATTGTATGAGGCGTTCGATGTATGTAAACATTATTGGAAGTGCTTCTTGTATGTAAATGAGATTGTCTAAATGCTTCTCAACTGAAAGTGACTGAATGTTATGACTGACTGTATCGACTGAAATAACTTGCATGAATGAAAATGATTGATTTTATTGAATGAATTGTGGCATGCATTTCATTTCAATACATGTAATATAAAGGTCGTTGGACTAGTGATGCTATTGACTGAGACTGCAACTAAAAAGATCTTAAAGCTCAAACATATATGTGATTAGAGCCTAAGGCTCACTGTGATCAATGAGCCCAATTTTACGGGATACTGAAAAAGCACACAGTCACAACAATATAAAAATGAATGTGAGTCTCATACATATAGCATGCATATATATAATTTGAATTTTGTAAACCTGTAAGAATGTTAGATGATTGAATACATGGTATTAAAGAAATGATTGTGTTTTATTCAAGTGTTAGGAAGTAATCGTTTGATTCAATTGTTTGACTGAAATAAATTTTTTTGGTGATATATCTTGATGCTAATCAAGTTGATATAAAATGTATGACAATATGTTTATAATTGATTGTGTGTTATAACATGAGTGAACCACCAAGGATGGTTACTCTATTGAGTTCACAAAACTCACCAAAATTACATGTTGACAATTTCAGGTTCGAGAGTGAGACGACCTAGCTTCAAAAACTCCATAAAAGCATATTTTGTATAACTTGAAGGATCTGATATGGCTCAAATGTCAGTCAGCTGGGTATTGAAGACATAGTTTGTTAATAACTTTTGTGCATTCCTCATGATTGTAGCATACTGTGTAGACTGAGCTGTTTATGCTCATAGGACAATTTTGTATATATATGGACAATGTTGAACCTAAAGATACAATGTACATTATGGTTATGGTATAAAATGAGGAAAATTTTGATTTTAGCAAATGTGGGATTTGTGATTTTAATAACAATGCCATGTGATAAAGTGAAAGTGAGATAGGTAATACGTCATTTTTATCAGGCATGCGCACGTGTGACCAAAGGGCGCATGTGCATGTGTCTGATGGGAGTGGGGTGTTACAGAGATCATTAATGATGGTTCGCTCATTGAGTTCATAAAACTCAATCAAATTGCAACGTTGATATTTTCAGGTATGAGACAGGAGACCTAATTTCTCAGATCTTCCAAAAGAACATTTTAGATAAAGATATGGCTTAAAAGTTTGTCAGTTGGCATTTGAGGAGTTGTAGTTATTTTTAAGTAGTTTACATATGTCTTGTAGAACTTATGTATAAAGTTTGTAAATATTAGTTTTAATGTCTTCTATATAAACCTTTATGAATGAAATGAAGAGATGAGGTTTTTAAGTGTTGTATTTTCTTTATAATGCCATTTAAGAGATTAAGTTTGATCTAGCATACCATTGTCATAGGATATGTACTTGAATATCCTATGGATGTTCGGGTACGTACTTTATGGTAGTGGAATGTGACAAATTTTGGTTTCAGAGTGTGGTTTGGCATCCATAGGGACATATAAGGACATTTATACATGATATTGAGTGAAAGATTCAGATAATAATCCCTACTATTTTATTTTGTTATAAGACATCTGTTGTAGGATATCAAATTAGAGAGTCAGTTGACATAGAGTCTATCACAAATGCCTCTGAGAATTCCGAAGAGGTGAGAAAGAAGATACGATAAGCTGAGAAAGTAGGGGGTTGTGGACTTCTACAGAAGTCCAGACCCTACTGAGGCAGAAGGGTGATTAGAGAGAACTGAA
This sequence comes from Erythroxylum minutifolium, assembly GCA_027123815.1. Lineage (NCBI taxonomy): Eukaryota > Viridiplantae > Streptophyta > Magnoliopsida > Malpighiales > Erythroxylaceae > Erythroxylum > Erythroxylum minutifolium. Next base: position 4,780 of record JAOTJB010027973.1, read on the forward strand.
AGAGTGCTTAATCAGATGGAATGTGAGGCTAATGAGAGATTTGATTATACGGTCTCACTACTACAAGGTCCAACATATCAATGGTGGAAGACTGTTCTAAGCAGTAACACCAGACCCTATAGTTTGACTTGGGAAGATTTTCTAAGGGTGTTTCGAGAGAATTATATGCCTAAGGTTTATCTGAACAGAAAGATGAAAGCATTTATGGATCTGCAGTAAGGTAGACTTATAGTGACAGAGTATAAGATAAGATTCAATGAGTTAATGAGGTATGATACTACATTGACCCCAACTGAGGAAGAACAATGTAAACGGTTTGAGGACGGGTTGAACATGGAGATCAGAACAAGGCTAGCTCTTTCTAATTTAGGTAGTTTTATAAAACTACGAGCAATATCAATCAAAATTGAGCAGTTGTTAAAAGATGGTCAGGGAGAGTACAGACAAAAGTTTAGAGGTAAGAGGTAGGTTGATACTGGCAGAAGCTTCACTAAATGCTAGAACAGATAGTCTTGATTCCAGACTAGATCGAGACAATTAGGTTTAGACCAAGAGGTGGATTTGTTCAGACCGGTATAGGTAAAAGATCTGTGTTAAGATGGCAATCACAACAGATGCTAGATTGTGAACATTGTGGTAAGAAGCATGGTGGTCATTGTAGGAGGTTATTGGGAGCTTTTTTCCATTATGGCTCTATAGAGCATCAGATCAGAGATTGTCCCGAGACTTTGGGACCACATTCTATAATGAGAGGAGGAACAATGATAGAGACAACTATACAGTAAAGTAAAGCTATCAAATTGTACATAAAGGTAGAGGTAGAGGCAGAACTCAGTCAGCAGGGCCCAGTGTCAAGATCAAGTTGTTAAGTAATTAGCCATAATCTCAGGCCAGGTTCGACACTGTTACCAGACAAGAGGTGTAGAACTCCCCAGATATAGTAGCAGGTGTGTTGAATGTTTTTAATTTTGAAGAATTTGCATTGGTAGATTCAGGGTCTACACACTCATTCATCGCACTGTATCTAACATCTAGACTGTATTGTAAGAGAGAAATTTTGAATCGTGGTTTAGTGGTGAGTACTCCAGTGGGAAGTACTATAGTAATTGGTGAGGTATGTAAGGGATGCATAGTTCGGATTGATCAAGCAGAGTTAGAAGCTGATTTGATTGTATTGCAGGTAAAGGAAATAGATATTATTCTAGGTATGGATCAGCTCACTACTCGTAGGGCGGTGATGAACTGTTATACTATGGAGGTAGTTCTTGAATCCCCTAATCATTCGAGAGTGATGTTAAAAGAAATTATTCAGGTAGTGTCATCCTGACTAATTTCATTCATGAGTAGTTTGAGATTAATCCGAGGTGCATGTGAGGCATATTTGGCCCACGTAGTTCATACCCGAAATGAACTAACCATTTAGGATATTCCTATTGTTAAGGAATTCTGGGATGTGTTTCCTGCTAAACTACTGTGTTTACCCTCAAAAAGGGAGATGGAGTTTACCATTGATATTTTCAAGTACGAGACAGGAGACCTAGTTTCTAAGATCTTCTAGAAGAACATTTTGGATAAAGATATGGCTCAAAGGTCTATCAGCTGGCATTTGAGGATTTGTCGTTGTTTTTAAGTAGTTTACATATGTCATGTAGAACTTGTGTATAAAGGTTGTAAATATTAGTTTTAATGTCTTTTATGTAAACCTTTATGAATGAAATGAAGAGATGAGGTTTTTAAGTATTGTATTTTCTTTATGATGTCATTTAAGAGATTAGATTTGATCTAGCATACCATTATCATAGGATATGTAATTGAATATCCTCTGGATGTTCGACTATGTACTCTATAGTAGTGGGATGCGTCATGTTTTCTCCTTTGCCTTCTTCTTGACTATAACTCCCACTAGCCTTTCGGACTTCTTCTTCTTCTTTTGATTCTTCTTTCGAGAACCAGAAGTAGAGTCCACTAACATCGCAGCCTTACTGTCTTTCTTAATAGCCTGCTTAGCTATTTTGAGTAGATTAATCAGCTCAGGTATCTTTGTGAATATTTGGTTCATCTTATAGTTAAGCACAAACTTTGAATAACTATCGTTCAAATCAGTCAGAATTAAGTCTATACTTAATTCATGATCTATTATGAAGCCTAAACTGTCCAATCTCTCAATGTATCCATTCATCTTTAATGTATACTGCATTGGAGATGATCCCTCAGCCATCTTAAAACGGAAAAACAACCTTGAGGTCTCAAACCTTTCAGACCAAGCTTGCCCATAAAATAGTTCCCTTAGATGGTAAACTATGGTATGAGCATCCATAGCCTCATATTGTTTTTGCAGCTCTTGTGACATAGAGGCTAGCATTATACAGCTAGCCAACTCACTATCATCCAGTAGCTTCTTATAAGCTTTCTGATCTTCATCAGATGCATCGACAATAGGGGGATCGTGAAGTGGTTCATCTAGAACATATCCTAGTTTTTCATATTTCACAATGATTCTTAAATTCCATAGCTAACTCAAGAAGTTAGGTCCTGTTAGTTAGAATCTAACAGGGAGCATAGATTCACACTAGAAGACATCATGCGATTTAATGACCTAGAAGAATGAGAGAAAGTCTTCAAATGTACGTTAATGCATATCTATAAAGGGTTTTAATCATATGTATTATAGGTCACACCATTCTTATTTAAATCCATAGCCCTCACTACTAATTCGAGAATGACCTTGGGTTTGGCCAACAAGCCATTTTAGGTCAATCGGTAGGTATCATTCATACCAATTGCATTCAATTATGCAATTATCAACTTGTGCCATCAATTGTTGATCTATCACACTCAATGGATCATCAACTCTTGATTTGTATACATCCCATGTATATAACCTAGCTTCACCTCTATCCATTTTGACCTTGGGTTTGCCAACAAATCAACGATTCCAATTAGAACCAACTTATTAATCCAAAACTCTAATTTTTATGGTTTGAACATATTAACTCTAAAAGAACTTTGGTTCTTGCCATATCAATGGAAGGCGTAAGTCCTAATATTTTAGTTGAGCGATTTGGCCTTTTGCCTCATCAATACTTGGATGATCTTCATTATGTATATCACATATACAATTAGATTATGAACAACTCAATTGAATTGAGCCTATGTCTATAACTACCCTTAAAATCCATCTAATGCATGCATCACACAAAGGAGTTTTAATTTAGGTTGTGACTTGACTATGCATCTAAAGTTTGTGATTCGATTCAACTCTTAAACTTAATCGGGTACTATTGTTACTCTTGGCTAATTCAAATTATAAATGTGATTCGATTAGGAACCTTAAATTTTAATTAATTTGATGTCTAGATTAAACACTTTAATCCTATTATATATGCCCTTTTTCTAGTCACACTAGAAATGCTATGCTTTACTTGGATTAATTCAAAATTAATCCCTAACGTTTCCAAAATTCCCGTACATCAATTAGTCATCTATAATATCCCTAGGTCATGTTAAATTTATCTAAACAATTTTGGCACAGGTCAAAATTATCTTGTTAGCCAAAATTGTCAAGATAAATAAGTTAACCTGCTAGCCACTAAAAGGACCGATTCGATGTTCGGAAAATTTTCAGAACCCTAATTTCAAGCACATGCATTAAGCATGCTATCGTCATCAAAATAATACATTTCTTATAACATAAAAACCTTATTTAGGTCTCATAACCGAAATACATACATTATAAGTCATTAAGTAAATCAACTCTATAAACTTTCAAAAAGTTCACTAATGTTGACTTTGACTTTGTTTATTAATTAAATCAAATTCAATTAATTATGGAAACATTCTAGAGTCTTATACACATTCTAAATGTGTCTGATAAAAAATTCCAAAATGTAATTGTTAGGCATTATTTACTAATTAATAGGAATAAGCCAACACAACACATGTGTATGACACTTGTCATATTACTTCTAAAAATAGTCAAACATTACATCATCCATGCATAAGATAACCACTTTAACAAGAAGTGTCATGCATCTCATTCATATGGCAACATCTCATCTTGCATGTGCATGCATAAAATTTATAAAAACAATTTTTATAAAAATTAATATATAATTTACATGCATGCATGTTCATCACATTTCCAAAATTTCTAGAACATGCTTTAGGCTAAAACTAAATTCGTAATAAAATAGCAAATGACATGCAATTGCATTTTATTTTTCCAAAAACATAATATAACACCTTATAAACCTTTTTTGTGAAAGAACAACAAAAACTAATCTAGAATTATTACGAAATTTTCAAAAAGAGTACATGTATTTATTTTTCCAGAAATTCCCAGAAATCAACATATGAACAGTCTGGATATTAATTTGAAATAACATAACAAGTGACATTAAATTTCAATTTAATTTTATAGAAACATAATATAAAATCTTATAAAATTTCAATGAAAAAATTAAGAAAAAATTTCTATATTTTACACGAATTATTCCAATATAGTATGCATGTCAGTCACAACCTAGCAATCACTTTGCACATATTCAATACATCATCTATTACATGCATAAACTTGCTCTGATACCACTGTTGGGTTTACCATAGATGCATGTATCACATGCATGCATATGTAGCAGAAGTGTCGAAATTAAGATTCTGACACCAAGAAAACCTGAAAACCACAAGATCATACATGCATGCAAGGATATGTAAAGAACATGAAACACAAAAGCATTTTTACTGTTGTTTCTCCTCCTTTCTTGTTTCTTTTCCTTGTTTGGGTTATTGCAAACACCAAACCCTCCTTTGATCACCCAAGAACACTCAAAGAAGGAAGATGAAATAATGTGTAAGGGTTTTAGTACACCAAACTTGATAAATTTAAGTAGATGTTCAAATGGGAGATAGATTAAGGTTATCTTGCATGTATGTTGATTTATATAACATTTTCCTAAATTTCATAAAGATAACTACAGAACTCTTCTCACACTCTCCAAAACACTTCTAGAACCTTTTCTCTATCAGTTGACTGTGTAAGAAGTGAAAGAAGCTCATGTACATAAGTGAAGAACTCACTTATATATCATTTCGTGGCCTCTGTCACAATCATGGCCTACTTAAAAAAGGTTATACACACTATATTTATCATCTGATCTTTTCAGCGTGTGACCCTTAAGTTCTCGGTTATTTTAGGCACTTAAATTAACTCTTAATTTAATCAATTCATGAAGGGTTTCATGATGCCTATTTTTCGAAATATAAGTGGATTAACACACGAACTCTTCAATAGTTAATTATCCAACTTATGAACCTTTTCATAGATAATTATCGTGCAATTCATCCTTCCACCATACTATACCCCACTTAATTTGAAGTATGGGCTATATGTCAACTCCCACTAGACTGACTATGTCACATCTAGTCCAAGTGATGTTAGTTCTTGTCCTAGGATCACATTACTCTTATATGTCATTGAAAAATCTATTCATGATACATAACTACTTTGGCCAGAGATTCCCCAATAATGACCCCGACAAGAGGCCGTGGGTATCATGTCTTTCTATCAGGAGTCGTGAATCCTTTATTGGCTACCCAATTACCTTCAAATACAAATAGCTGTGCCCAATCACCACCCTAAGAGCAACCTCGTCATGAGGTAACAAGGAATGACGTCAAAGTATAGGATTAATATCCAAGATATCCTTGAATACCTCAAGTCTAAGGATATTTGCACCATTGATATGATGAGATTAATCATTGACATT
>JAOTJB010027983.1:0-10543 GCA_027123815.1 Erythroxylum minutifolium
TCCAATGGCTCATTCCAAATATTCCAAAACGCTTATGTCTAATTTTCCATTGCCATTGGACCACAAATTTTGCACTGGTCGACCCCTATCAGTCACTTAGAAATTTTCCGGGTCCGAAAACAGTTCCGAAAAATTCCCAGAAAATTTTCATAATTCTCTAAAAATTAGAGAATCACTATGGACCTCTCCAATTCAATTTATCACTCACAATTTATTTTTCTTGAAAATCACTTATTCACACTTCTACCGGGATAATCGTCATGAACGCATGTACACTAAAATCACTATTCACAACTGCATGAGCATGAGGTGTGGTAATTTACCACACCTGGACCCGTTCTATGTTCCGACCCGTTCTCTGGAAACGGGATGTTACACGATCACTTAAGTAGGCTACCAGAGGATACAAAGGGAGTAGACTCTTCTAAACTCACTTATGATTCTTTTCCTGATGTAGCTTTATGTGCTTTAGTTTTAAAAGAGCCTTGGTATGTGCATATAGTTAATTATCTCATGACCAGACTCACTCCTCCTCTCATGTCTAAGTCGCAGGCACAAAAGCTCAGAAGCGAAGCGAGACATTACATTTGGGATGCTCCTCATCTATGGCGGATGTGCAGTGACCAAGTTATAAGAAAGTGTGTGCCTAATGAAGAATTCAATACAATTATTTTATCTTGCCATTCCATGGTTTATGCAGGGCATTTCAGTGTCTGAAGAACATCTAGGAAAATTCTAGACTCTAGTTTTTACTGGCCAACCCTTTTTAAAGATTCTTTTACATTTTGCTGGTCCTGTGACAAATGTCAACGATTTGGAGGGTTAGGTAAAAGGCATGAAATGCCTCAGCAGCCTTTGTTGTTTTGTGAAATCTTTGATGTATGGGGGACTAATTTCATGGGTCCATTCCCTCCGTCTTTTGGTTTTGTCTATATCCTTTTAGCTATAGATTATGTGTCCAAATGGATAAAGGTTGTACCTATTAGAAAAGACGATGCTCAAATAGTTTCTAAATTACTTACGTCCAACCTTTTCAGTAGGTTTGGGATTCCCAAGACTGTGGTGAGTGATAAGGGTACACACTTTTGTAATAGGATAGTTGATAACCTGTTTTCAAAATTTGTTGTCATTCACAAAGTCTCCATTGCATATCACCCCCAAACCAATGGTTAGGCTGAAATATCTAACAGATAGGTGAAGCATATCTTAGAGAACATAGTGAAGCCATCTAAGAAAGACTGGAGCTTGCGATTAGAAGAATCACTGTGGGTTTATCAGACTGTCTACAAGTGATAAATTGGAATGTCTCCCTACTGCTTAATCTATAGCAAAGCTTGCCACTTTCCAGTAGAGTTGGAGCATAAAGCATATTGGGTAGTCAAGCAGTGCAAAATGGACTTAGAATCTTCTGGGCTGGAGAGAAAGTTGCAGTTGCAAAAATTGGAAGAGTAGAGGCGTACGAGAACTCTTGACTCTACAAAGAGAAAACAAAGTTTGTGCACGATAAAGCTCTCCTGAGGAAGAACTTCAAAGAGGGAGACAAGGTACTGTTGTTTAAGGCTCGTTTCACTTTTAAGTAAGGAAGTTTAACACTCATTGGGATCAGCTGTACACAGTCACAAAGGTGCAGAACTTTGGTATGGTAGAGCTTCTACATAAAGAGACTAGCGCCAAGCTTAAGGTGAATGGCCATCTGAGAACCAAAAACCTCCATGACTCTCAGGTTGTTTCTTTCCTTCACTTGTTTACTTACTTTTGCCCTGTGATTGCTCATGACATATTTTGGTGCATTGGTTTGTTGAGTAAGTGTGGGGTAGAAACTACCCCAGTAGGAAGCATAGTTTAGTTGTTGGTTTAATTAGTAGTTTTTCAATTCAATAATATCCCCTTCTAGTTCCGTCTCTTACCTTTCTTTTGTTGTGTTTAATTGTCCTGATGCATGATGCATCTTCAAGTTGGGAGAAGTTTAGTATTGTTGATTGTGCTGCATTTCCTTCTCTTGAGCTCATTTGGTATCTTATGACCATATATATGCATTTAAGGGCTTTTTGAGTATCCAGCTTATGTTCTGTGTTTCGTTGTCCAGTTTGTGTCCTATGTTTCTTTGCAATGTTTGTCATTTATGCCTGTTCTTTTTGAGTTCGGGGTACCTTTACCATGGCTAACTCTTGGTTTCACCACGACAAAGCCCCCTAGTTTCTTTCTGTTGCTCTCGGGTCATCTTCATCGTGGCGTGCATTCCATCTCGCCACGGCTAAGTCCTCCTATTTCTTCCTTTTTTCTCTCGGGTCATTTTCGTCGCGGTGTGCATTCCATGTCGCTACGCTGAAGATTCATTCAACGCAGACCCTGCCTCCCCTTTATTAAATTTTTACTTATCTAATTCACATTTTGCCCCTATATATCATTTACCCATTCATCTTCTTCCTACCCTATTTTTGTCTTTTCACATTCTCACCTATCTTTAAGCCTTACAACTCTTACCTTTCGGTCTTCAATCACTTGTGTACGCGGTGGCATCTCTTTTCTCCCTCGTCCTATATTCTTCCCCTAGTTCCATCACTATTTTTCATTCTCTTGTTTCTCAGCACTCTCTCTGTGTTGCTCCCTCTTCCTCCTCGTTGTAAGTATCTTCTTATTTTTTCCCCTTCTCTTTCTTTCTTCTATTTTATTTTTAGCTGGTGTTTAAGGTAGAATACTCCTACTTTTAATTTTTCTTTCATTATAAATTTCACTTAGTTTTGTTTCGATTATGTTCGTATTAGGTTATCCGATTCTAAATAGTGCTTCTTGCCCTTTTTGGCATTTTTTCTTTCCAATTGTACACTTACGTTGTCAGTTTTAATTTGCTTTGTTTGTTTGTTTAGTTTGTTTATCTGTATGTTTTCTCTACACAAAAATGCCTCGAACTAAAACCCTTGAATCATCTCGTGAGTTTGAACCCCTCAATAGCTATAACTTTGACAAACTTTATGCAAAAATTGACGCTCGCCTTCTCATTAAAGAGTGATCTTTAAACCCTTTTGTCTAACAACTTCATGCCTCCCAATTAACTAGTTTGGTGAGTAACGATAAGTTCGTTTGCTATTTTTACACCTATGCCCGATTTCACGATCGACTGGCTATTATCTTCCATAGTATTAAGGAGCCCCATGACTTCACTATTGCTAATATCTGCTGCCACTATGATCTTCCCCCATGTCGCTAATGTCATTATGACCAACTCATCTATAACTACCCTATGGACCTGGCATTGCCCCTGCCACTCCGAACACTACCTTAAACGCTCTGACTTGTGGCCTGAGGCTTGTCCTTAGCTACACTTAGTCTGTAACAACATCGTTCCCACCACCCACCTAGCTTACATAACCAAACGCCAAGCCCTCTACATTTACCTCCTGATGACTGGCCATCCGGTCAACATAGCTGATGCTATCGCTTCCGCCCTCCATAACTCCATCACTACACCCAAACTCACTAATGCCCTAGGCTTCCCCCACCTTGTCTCTGACATTTTCCACGCCCACGCCATCCCTACATTTGATAACGACAACTATTTTGACCCAAAGGTACGATTGCCTAAAACAACCTGCCTTCGACCCACCACCCCCTCCACCCCCTATTTATGATGTTGGTGCAGCCTCAACAACCGGTGCACCCATTAAGGAAGGCCCCCTAACTTAGGATATCCTTGCACCTATCACTTTAGTGACCCTCGCTGGCAAGAACGACGACCTTTCTGATGATCTCGACCAACTCCATGTCGCTCTCTTGCAGGAGATGATGCGGCAGCTGCTCGAGATGCTCTCTATTATCGAGACCGACGATATCTTCGGTGCATGGATGCTTTGATCTCCGATCGCTCCCAGTTCCAACTGCCCTCTGATAAGGATGAACCGATGAACAGCGCTAGCACATTTGGGGCGGGCACATCTAAGCCGACCCATCTGGAATAAGACCGTTTGGGTCCGAAGCAGATCATCCTACATACTAGCTTTGAATATTTTTGTTTTATTTTAAGTTGTTTTATCTTTAGGTCTTTATGTTTTCCGTCTCGAGTCTACTAGATATTTAGTTAACTTTTCTGATATTATTTCCCATGGCTTGCATTAGATACTAATCATCCTGTTGTTTTACTGATTATCCTTGTGTTGTCATTGGCCCCGTGCTTTATCTTCCAATTGCTTGATTGTTTCTCCATTGGGGACAATATTGTATTTTAGTGTGGGGGAGGAATTTCATGCATCATTTTGGACACCTAAGTGTTTTTGAAGAGGTCATTTGTGTGTTATCCTTAAAATTTCGCACTTGGTTTTTTGAGGTGAATCTGACCTTGCATGACATTTTGAAAATTTGCCACCTTTCTCCATTGCCAACTTATAGTTTTGCCATGGCGAAGCCTTCTCAGGCACACTTCGCCTTAGCTAACTTATGGTTTCTCCGCGGCGAAGAACCTAATTTACAATCTCTTCTCGATCTAGCTTTTATTCCCTCACTTCAACAATTCTTCCAAATTAGATTCTTAATACTTTTGTGTTTTGAAAGTTTTCTAAATTTCAAAGTTTTACATGTCCTTTTGGAAAACCATCCATGCTTTTAAAATGATAGTTGATTTTGGTTAATTCCATTTTTAATGTTTTCAACGAGAAGTAAGTGATGGTACGCTAAGAAAATGACGCTATGCATTTTTAAACCTTGAGATTGCTTAATTGAGATATTAACCTTGTTGGAAGGATATTTGGGCCTGAATTATTTCATTTGTGTGTATTTCCTTGATTTCATATCTCTCTAGAAACTTGTTTTAATTCTTAATCAAGGCTTAATGAACTAAAATTTTGTGAATATGATAGAGGCATTCATTTCAAGACCTTTTTTTTTACCCAAACACAAACCTCAAACATTTAACCATTGCTAGCCCCTTGAGCCATCTTTTTCAGTGCATGCACACTTCTATAATTGATGTAAAAATTTTATCTCCAGTTTTCTAAGTTTAAGTTGATCTTTGTAAAGAGTAGGATTCATAGGTTGGCTAAAAAAAAATCAGTTGGGAAATATGAGTCAACCACTGCTAATACTCTTATGGCTTAGGCTAGATATGTTATGTTGTTTTATTTATCATTTGAAAAATCTTGTTTAATTGAAAAAAAAGTATATATATACGTTTATATATTTGGAAATAGAAATAAATAGCAAAAGAAATGCTGCTATGTTGGAATTTTAAATATTTTCTTTGGAATAGTTAATGCTTGATTCATGAAGAGAATAATTGTGATGCATGTTACTTATTTTTTGTTCATTCCATCCATTTCACTTGGCCTTCATCCACCATTACAACCCTGAAAGTCCTTTTGATTTGTAAAATTATAGTTCTTATAGTGGAGAGGCAGAACTATCACAAACTTATGGTAGAGAATGGACTAAGCAGATTTTAGAGTGAAATTATCCTATAACAAGTGAGTTGAGAGTTAAACAGTCTCCCTTGAGATAAATCTCTTTTGCTTAATCTCTTGGATTAAATCCTTATAGTGTTTATCTTCTTAGCGTTCTTTCAGACTACTTTGGTTGATTTATGAGAAAGTGGTTTTATTAATTTTCTACTCTTGTTTTTAAGTATGGTCGGTATTTTCTTTTGCACTTGTATCTCTCTGACTTTTATGAACTTTGTCTAGGCATATAAAGGTCTAAGTATGGGGGAATTTGATTGAACTCAAGTTTTCTATATTATTTAATGATATTCTCATGGTTCTTGTTATACTTTTTGGCTCTTTTTATTAGATATTGTGCTTAATTTAGTTTAAGAGTGCTTATTTTGAATTAATGTAGTTTGAGGGTAAAATTGTCATAAAATGTTGATAATTGGACTAAATTGGTTTTTAGGACAATTACAAACTATTGCTTTTCATTACAGGACACTTATGAAGTAGAGCTAAGAGTGAAGACCAAGAAATTGCAGTGCACAAGGATAAGAGAATCAATACTGGCAGCATTCATCGCGGCAAACCTAAGAACCATTACCGAAGACCTTTCAGGAAAAGTTCGCCGCAGCAAAGTAACAAGATCAAGCAAGACAAGCTTTTAGGATGTTTTTGCCGTGGGGAAGTCATGCCTTCGCCGTGGTAAAACCTTCGAATCAGTAACTCAAACCTGAACTTTTTTTGGAAAATTCACTTACCCATTCATGCATACCGACTTGAATACCAATGTAAAAACCCTATTTCGGGATAAGTCAAGGCAGATAAGTGGAGAGTGAGCCTCCATCATTTACCCCTCATCTTTTCTCTCATCTAGCCTGAATCTCCTTCATTTTTCCATTGTCAAACCTCCACCATGGTTGGCTCAGATTCCTTCCCAGTTGTGAAGCTTCTGAGCACAATGCGTGGCTAGATGTTTCTCTTCCTCTTGAAGATGTGGCAATGGCTAGAGTTCAATGAGCTTAAAAGGGGAGTAGTTAATCTATGGTTCAGCTATGAATTTATAAATTCCTAGGTTTAGGATTTGTAATTTGTAGTTGAGCTACTTGATTATAGTTTTAATCAAATAATGGATTCAATATATGTAGTTTGGATTAGTTTATGTAGAAATTTGAGCTTAAATATATGAAGTTTCATATATGTCTGTTTGTAATCTTCTTGATTCTCTCTTATCTTGCATAGTTATGTTTGATATTAAGTTAATTTTGGATTTCATTTGACCCATTGCATTGGCTCATCCTACTGCACACATTAAGAGCTCTTAACAGAATCTTAAGAAATGCAATCCCATTGATTAAGATCCTGGACTTAAAGAGTCCTTGAAGGTTCACATTTTGAAGATTAGTGATTTCTACTCCCACAAAAGTCAATTTCGAACTATGATAGCAGAGCTCACATTCAAGAGGATTCTATCACTGTTTAATCTCTTGATTTCATCTTACCATTTTCTATGTCCCAAAAATCCAAAAATACATTTTACAATTTAATTTAGTTTAATTAATGTTTTTAAAAAAATCAAAAACCCTCTTTTTCCCAATTATTTTGCATAGCATGGCATATAGGTTAACTTAGATCCATTCATTTAAGGTTTCGATTAAGTGAACGACCCAGGGTTGCACCCTATAGTGCAATCCTTAGATTATTTTGATTCAACCTCCAAGGGTTTTACGAATAGGGAGAACCATATAGTCAAATTAACATCTATCAATAATGTGGCACTTGTCTCTATTAATATGAATCCCAAAACAAGCATTTAATTCATCTAAATATCTTAGTAAGTAAGACATTGAGGCTTTATCAGCTTTACAAAGTAATGACAAATCATCAATAAAAGCAAGATTGGTGATGTGCCTATCACACTTCTTATGATACTTAAAGCTATAATTAATAAGCACAATTTTCTAAATAATACAATTAACACTGCAAGAAAATCATACATTAACAACGGAAATTTACCGATGGACATAATTTCATGGCTAATTACTGACAAAAAACACTATCCGTCAATAAAACTGTTGTGAAAATTTTCATTTTGTAACAGACACAATTTTCGTCGGAAAAGGTTAGGGAAAACATTCATGTAAATTTTTTGACAAAAAATAGTGATGACAAAACATTGCTCATCGGTAAAAATTGCGAGAATGTTTCCCGCAATTAAATAACGTTAGAAATGTGCCGATGGAAATAGTTTCATCAGTGAAGTATGCTTTTTTTAATTGTCAGCATCGATTGTTTACTGTAAGTATATATTCTGTCATTATTTTTCTGACGGTCCTCACTATTTGTCGTTAAAACACTACAAAAAACTACAAATTACTTATGAAATACTTAATCTGTCACAAAATATGGCGGCAACACCTGACGCTATAATTTGTGAAATTGAATACTAAAGAAAAATATGTTCTACCAGTAAATGATGAGATGTTCATAAATAAAATGATGTCATTTGGTTTTAATCCAAACGATGTCGTTTTATTTATCATCTTAACCCGACCCCCTCCCCTGTTGTTAGTTTTCTTCTCTCCTCCCTCAGATGAGTCGATTTTCTCTGATTTTGGTTGCTTTCACTGTCAGTTTCTACTTGGTTTTTGGCCCATCGTGCACCATTTTCAGGTAAGCTTTCTATTGGGTTTATTCTGTCTCTAAAAAATGAAGCTCTTAGATTGTTCTATATATGTATACCGTGGGTGGGTGTTGGGTCGTGGGTTTTGTGTTAATTGTTGGTTTATGCATTTTTTGTGTGTCATTGTTAGTTTATTTATTGTTTAATGTATTGTTATTGGTAAATAATGGAAAAAATGCATTTGTTATGTAGAAGGTTAGAGATAATACAACTTGCCTATGAGTTGTTCGATTAAATGTCCCTCAGATAGAGACTTCCATGTTGAGTATATATAACTCCAATTTCGTTATGGTTTACGTAACCTATTCAGAACCATACTCCAATTTCATCATGGTTTATCGATGGGGAATTAACGAGTTGCTTAAACTGCTTAATCTATGTTAACATCTTATGCACATTGTGCTTCTACTGTGATTTGTTATGTCACTCAACTTCCATTTTCTAGATTATTCAATTTTAGAAGTAGCATTGATCTCCTTATAATTATACACATTTCTCATTGTACATTTTGCAAGGATTTGCCTTAAAAATATCTAATACAATAATTTTCCAAAATGGCTTAACAAAGATTGAAAATAGTTAAATGTTGGATATTAATACTCATTTAATATATTGACCTATAAAATAAAGAAATTAATATCCTAAATACTAAAATAAACTTACGTGCTTGGAGTTTACTAATACTTTTGGATATATTTAATAAGTATTGTTTCAAAAACAAACAATTTCTATTGATAAATATTGGATATATTTAATAAGTATTGTTTCAAAAATAGTGTTCCACATAAAAAGGTTGAAATTATATTGGTCATATGAGTAAGACCTATGAGACAAAGACAAGTGTATATTTTAGGTCTTTTTTAATTGTATTGGTGAATAAGAGTTCTTTTGTGTTACTATAATATACTTTTTCGATTGAAATATTATAATAAGCCATAACATTTGTCATGTCTTTTTATTTATAATGTGATCTATAATAATTATGAACTTGTTTTATGTTAATTTAAAGATATAAGACTATATATTATTGATAACAATATTAAAATTTTAAATAAAAAGTATGCCTTTTTTTCGTTAAATGTTAATCTTCCTAATGTGAATTACATGACCTTTTTATATGAGACCTAAAGGATGATTGATATATTTAGAATATTTAAACATGTGATTTTGTATATATTTAGAAGATTTAGAATATTTAAAAATGTGATTTTGTATATATTTAGAAGATGCAACATGCTTATATGAAGATTTATTTATTGACACATCATGTAAATGTTTTCACATTATAAAAATTGACTTGACATTGAATAGTCTACTTAAACAAATTCATTCTTATTATTAGAGCTATTTAATTTTTCATCACTATAGTAAAGGTTGATAAAAACCTTTTGAAGTCATTGATCTTTTTATTCAATGTCTTATTTTCATGCAATAAGTCATACTCATTGTCATTGATAACCACACTATTAGGTTATATTACATCATATATTTTAAAATTTTAGTATCATACTCATTTGTCATTAACAACCACACTATTAGGTTATATTACATCATACATTTTAAAATTTTAGTATCATACTCATTTGTCATTAACAACCACACTATTAGCTTATATCGCATCGTGGATTTTAATTTTAATATTTCATTCTCAATTATGCATACATTTAGATTTTTTTAATCTCTCTATACTTTAAAGTTTTTATGTATTATATTCTTTTAAGTCTTTCATATGAGAAAAAAGAATATAATACATATAAACTTGTAGGTCATGATAGATGATGCAAGTCATATAATATTCTCTTTCGAAAATTTTGGTGATTGGGAGCTCTTCTTTTGTGACTTTGATTCTTAACATATGAATTGGCAGATGATATGCTTATTTGCCCTTATGGTAAATGGGGCATATGTAATGGCTTTTATAAAATGTGATGCTATAATGATAGTAAGATTGGCTTTAAGATGACCTTATATGAAAATTTTGTCTATTTTTGCTTTAATGTCATGTACTCGAAGTCTAGAATTCTCACAATGCATAAAATTTTTCTTTTGTTGAGAATTGAATGAAGATGTATGAGCATTCAAGTTTTAATGTATATAATTAGATGTTATATGCTCATTTGGTAATTTAGGCATTAACTCATCTTGTAAATGTTTACCCCTTATAAAAGTGTCTTGTAATTAGAGGTTCACTTTAATAAGTAAAACCAATTTGTATTTATCATTATAACTCTTTTAGGCTCCAAGCATGTTATTTAAAATTTCTCTACCTATAATGAATTTAGATAATGAATATTTGAGTTTATTGATTTCCCTATTTGATCCCTTATTTACTTACATCAAAATATTGTCGTTATTGTTGACAAGAACCACACTTTTAAATTCTATCATGTAATGCATATCATAATTTAATTTCTCAATCTTATATAAAATATTTTATATAAGATTGAGA
>JAOTJB010028011.1:0-10542 GCA_027123815.1 Erythroxylum minutifolium
ATGACATAAGTTCGTTATTTAATGCTTCTCAGTCTTATTATTATCAACATATGATGGATGCAATAGCCTCTTATGGTCCGGGATACAAATGTCCTTCGATTGATTACCTAAGAGGTAAACTTTTGAGTTGCTCTGTTTCTGAAATTAGAAATTATTTAGCTGAAAGAAGAGTGAGTTGGGATACTTATGAATGTTCAATTATGTGTGATGGTTGAACAAATAGGAGATAAGAGCCTATTATTAACTTTTTGGTTTATTCTACAAGTGGTTCTATATTTTTGAAATCTATTGATGCATCTGGCCTGATTAGGAATGCTGAAACTTTGTTTGAGATATTTGATGAAGTTGTGAATAAAGTGGGGCCAGAACATATTGTTCAATTTATTATTGACAATGATTTTTGATAAAGTTGTGAATGAAGTGGGGCCAGAAAATATTGTTCAATTTATTACTGACAATGATTCTGCTTATAAATTGGCAGGAAAAAGGCTGCAGAATACATATAATTCATTTTTTGGACTTCTTATATTGCACATTGCGTTGACTTAATGCTGGAGAATACATGGGATCCTAGGTATTTTCCTGTTATTAATGAGACTATGCAAAAAGCTAAAAATGTGACAAAATTCATTTATCATCGTGCATGGGTGTTGAATTTGATGAGAAAGGAATTTACCAATGGTAGGAATTTGTGTTGCCCTACTGTGACAAGATTTGTAACAAATTTCTTATCACTTCAATCTTTTGTTTCGTTGAAGAAAGAGTTAAGACAAATGTTTACAAGTGATAAGTGGGTTGCATCTCAGCATGCTAGGTCTAATGCTGGAGTGGAGATTTGTAATATCATATTAGAAGATAAAGAATTTTGGTCACCATGTCAATTTGTTATCTGAGTTTGTGATCCTTTAGTGAGGGTGCTTCGGTTAGCTGATAGTGAAGAAAAAGCCAATAATGGGTTATATTTTCGATACCTTGCAGAAAGCGACGGAAGCAATCAAGGCTAATCTGAAACATAGGCCTTCTTTGTACACGCCATGTCTTTCAATCATTAATGAGAGAAGGGAAAGACAACTTTCTTCTCCATTATTTACAGCTGGGGCATTTTTGAATCTAAGTATTTATTTTAGACTAGATCTTAATAACCAAGCTGAAGTTAATCGAGGAATGCTTTTAATAATCACAACAATTGTTAACATTGACTCAATGCAAGATCTGTTATGCTCACAAATGGAGCTTTATAAGATGTCTTATGGGGATTTTGGAATGCCAATTACTATTCGATAAAGAGGAAAACTTTCTAGGTATTAGTTATTTCCTTTTTTTATTTGTTTAAAATTAATTATGACTTTATTTTGTTTATAACACTACTTTTGTTGTCTTATAACTTACAGTTTCTTGGTGGGATCAATTCAGAAATGGTGTTCCAGAATTGAAAAGGTTTGCAATTCTGATTTTAAGTTAATGTGTGAGTGCAACAGATTGTGAAAGAAACTGGAGCACATTTGAATTTATTCATTCCAAAAAAAGGAATAGATTGGAGTGTAAGAGATTGAATGACTTAGTTTTTATTCGATACAATTTAAAGCTTCGGGAAAGGTATGTTATTAGCATTACTAATTTTGATATAATTTCTTATAATTTTCTAAGAATTAAATTATATCCCACTTTTTTGTGATTGTTGAAAATGAGAATTGTTGGAATTGAAAATTGTTATATGAATGTTTTGTGATTGTTGGAAATAGGAATTGTCGAGAATTGTTGGAAATGGAAATTGTTATATAAATGTTTTGTGATTGTTGAAAATGGGAATTATTGAGAATTGCTGAAAATGAAAATTATTTTATGAATATTTTGTGATTGTTGGAAATGAGAATTGTTTGGAATTGTTAGAATTGGAAATTGTTATATGAATGTTTTGTGATTGTTGGAAATGAGAATTGTTGGGAATTGTTGGAAATGGAAATTTTTATATGAATATTTTTTGATTGTTGGAAAGAGGAATTGTTGAGAATTGTTGGAAAATGAATTTACCGACGAATGTTTTGTGATTGTTGAAAATGGGAATTGTTGGAATTGGAAATTGTTACATGAGTGTTTTGTGATTGTTAGAAATGAGAATTGTTGGGAACTGATAGAAACGGAAATTGTTATATGAATGTTTTGTAATTGTTGGAAATAAGAATTGTTGAGAATTGTTCGAAATGAAAATTATTTTATGAATGTTTTGTGATTGTTGGAAATGAGAATAGATGGGAATTATTGGAAATGGAAATTGTTAGATGAATGTTTTGTGATTGTAGGAAATGAGAATTGTTGGGAACTGTTGGAAATACAAATAGTTATATGAATGTTTTGTGATTGTTGGAAATGGGAATTGTTGAAAATTGTTGGAAATCGAAATTGTTTTATGAATGTTTTGTGATTGTTGAGAATTGTTGGAAATGGAAATTGTTATATGAATGTTTTGTTGGAAATGGAAATTGTTATATGAATGTTTTGTGATTGTTGGAAATAGAAATTATTGGAAATTATCAGGAAAGATATTTTATTATCATTATTATTTTGGATATAATTTCTTATAATTTTCTAATAATTATAATTTATTGTTTACTAGAAGTCTTAATAGTACAAGAAGTTCAAATGATCCAATTTCCATTGATAACATCGATGTTTTGGCGGATTGGGTTTCTGAAGAGCCGAATTTGGTAGATATCAATGACTTGGAAGATAATCTTGGATGGAAAAGCCTTGACATGTCATTTGGTGCATTAAATTTGAATGATAATGAAGATGAAGCTCCTCTCAATGATGAGGATTTTGTACCAAATGATAACTGGGGTCAGTGCAGTTATAGCGGGTATCCTCCTGTTGACGATTGAATTTCGTTGCAGGTTATTTTTCATCTTCTTTTAATTTTACTTATATTTGATTTTTATCAGTTTATGTTAAATTTTATATATGTGATGTAATTGTAAATATTTTTGTTTCAGGTTTGACTTCAACTTGATTGTTTCCTCGTCACGATGAAATTGTAATAGTTAAAGGATATTTATTGTTCTTTTATTGGATGTTTTGATGTGATTATTATTTATTAAAATTTTGAAATTGTATTATTGCAATATTTTAAATACTTTGTATTATTCTTATTTTTATATTTGTATTATGATGATTGTCTTTTTTCATATTAATTGTGTTTATTATTTATATGTGAAATATTTCAAAATTATTGTCATTTTATATTAAATTATAATTGTGATTATTATTTTTTATTATGATTTTTAGAAATACGGTTGATGTAAACTTGTAAACAGTAAACTGTATAATATATCAGTGGACTATTTTACAAATTTTAAACATTTTGGGGACTATTTCATAAATATAAAAAATTACCTGAAACGGTACCCGGTATTTACCGGTACCGAAACAGTACCGTTCCAGAACTCAATCTAGTACCAAGTTCGGTACGGCATTCGCAATATTGGTTAAAACAGTTCGAATAATTCAACTACCAATTAGGAAGGTCGAGTCAGACAGGCCTAACTTGACCACTCGCTACAAGTGTACTTCCCTCTTCCTGATTACTAGAAGGAAACAAAGAACATATATGCGAGGAAGCTAATGATTTATATTTAGATACAAGTGATTTGGACTTTTCTTAAAAAAAATGTAGTATAGCAGTACGGGCCCCTCTATTCTTAACCAAAGTCTCGAGTTCGAGTCTAAAGGATGAAGTCACTTTAAAACTCGTGAGAGATATATATGCCAACTTAGGCCATCTCCAACGAACAGACCATGGTATTTTGCTGTGTTAAATTCACTCCAAAGAACACGCTAAAATTGGACACCATTTTAGTGTGTTACTATTCATGCACTAAAAGTTGTAAAATAACATCTTTGATCATTTTCTTATTTACATATTCCTTTTATGTTCTTCTTACAATTTGATTTATTTACTTAATTTACACAGTAATTAAATTTAAAATATTTATTCTTTATACAAAATATATCGTTACAAAAATCTCATTGAGACCTTTAAAATGACACTAATATTAAATATAATATTAATTTTATTTTTAATATTTATTTATAATTCTTATTTATAAGTACTATAAATTCATTAATAAAATATTCTAATAATAAAAAGTAAATTTGAAATAAAAGATACATAAACTTAAACCACAAATTGATTAAAAAAATTAAAACTCAACAAAAATGTTTGAAATTACAACCAGACTAAAATAAATTACAATTACAACCAAATTCGAGATTATAATCAAACTAAAATTACAACAATCAAATTAAAAGTAAAACTAAAGCACTTGAGAATATTAATTTAACATAAATAATTAATAGTTTGGAAGGTCATCCCCGTTTCTTCCAAAATCAAAATATTGGCTAAAGCAATTAGATGAGCCAGCTCCTTCTTGAGGTTCTCCTTTTTGAGCATTTTTTGCGTAAATTTTCATTTGTTCATTTCTAAAAGCTTCACACATCATTCGATCTTTGAAAGAATCCAGATCTTGGCATAAAATTTTATTATTTTCTCGTCTTTGTCGTAGTTCTAATTTTTTTGCCTCATTTTAAGCTCGGAATAACTGAAGTTCATAATTTTTTTGGAGAAAAGATTGACCTTCATAAAACATTCTTTTGATTTCTTTATTCATGGACATAAAAAGTTTTCTTATTTCCTCATTTTGTTCCTTTTTTATTTTTTCTTTTTTTTCCTAATAGGAAGATCAACTTCATCATTTTTTCAGTACATTCATCTTCAACTTCAAAATCATTATTTAAATCAATACAAAATGATGATGATCCTATTGACTTATCTGACTTTCAGCATTCAGACGGTGACATTTCATTGCAAGTAGATCGTTTTCAATGACCCGACGCTTTCTCTTTATAAGTATTACATATTTCTCCATATTTTTTGTGATTGCCATAAATGATCAAATTTGAAACCTTTTTGAAATTTTAGATCTTGAATGAGTAAATCTTTTGCTTTCTCGAACTACAAGACAATAATGTAACTTAAGTTAGATTTAGGGTATAAATCAAATGTATTTCAATTCATACAAAGAAAAAAACAAATAAATAAAGTACTTACAATATCTTGTTCAGAAGCACCACTTGGATTCAAGTTTTCAATTTGTCAAACAAATCCTCTGAATTTTCCAGCAGATGTCATTATGGTTTGCCATCGAGTATGTAAAGATTTCCAAGGTCGAACAGTGGTGATATGATTCAACAGCATTTGATGGTACTCAGTTGTCATACGAGAACAAAACTGAGTTATAGATTGATTTCTACTAGTGGCTGGGTCTTCTGAAATATTAAGATATACATGGCATAGGACTCGATCTTCTTCAACTAAATATGATGTACTTCGAGAGGTATTTGAAGGCTTTACACCAAAATTTGAGCTTGCCATTTTTCAGATAGGTTTCAAAGAGTGCTATAGTTTAGGATTTCAAATAGTGTCATATGAAATGAGGGTTTCAATTTAGTAGAACAAATCAACTATTTATAGAGATATTGGGTGAAAGAAATAAGAATAACAAAGAACAGTTGGGATGAATACAATCTAATCCAACGGTTGGGAAGAAATAGAGTTAGTTTTTTTGCAGAGATTCTTTATCTTGTCATAGATATTGTGTGGAAAAGATAAAAATACCAATGAAAGGTTGAGATGAACGCAATCTAATCCAGCAGATGAGAAGAGATAGAGTTAGATTTTTGGCAGAGAATCCTTATCTTGTCTTAGATATTGTATGGAAAAGATAAGAATACCAATGAACAGTTGAGATGAATGCAATCTAATCCAACGGATGGGAAGAGATAGGGTTAGATTTTTTGCAGAGATTCCTTACCTTGTCTTGTGTGAAAAAGATAAGAATATAAAGAAACGGTTGAGAAGAATGTAATCTAATCCAATGGTTGGGAAGAGATAGAGTTAGATTTTTTGCAAAGATTCCTTATCTTATCTTGGATATTGTGTGGAAAAGATAAGAACACTAATGCTAATGCAACGGTTGAGAAGAGATAGAATTAGATTTTGTGTAAAGATAAATGAGATAAAGCATAAAATGAATTATTTACTATATAAATGAATGAATCACTAACAAATTCATCATTGAACCCTTCACCATATTTATCTACAACCATGAGTACTAATGCTAGTACTTCTCATATATCATCATCATTATTGGAGGATGAATTGGATCTTACTTTTGCAATATTAGCACAAAACAAAGCGTTACTGTCTGCATATATTAATAACAACCTTGCAATGGATTACTATATGAACAATATAGTAAACCAATCAAAGCATAAAGGCTCAATCTCTAGTCATAGAGTAATTTATCGTGACCGTGCTGCAGCAGATTAAAGACTATGAGATGATTATTTTGCAGAAAATTCAAAATATAACGCAACAATGTTTCACAGGCGATTTCGAATAAGTCAAAATTTATTCCTACGAATTGTTGATGCTATTGAAAGTCATGATGACTACTTTATGCAATGGAGAGATAAATGTGGTAAACTAGGATTGTCTTGTTTACAAAAAGTAACATCACCACTTCGAATGTTGACGTATAATGTATTAGCTGATTCAACTGATGAATACATTAAAATTAGAGAATTAACTGTAATTGAAAGTACAAAAAGGTTTTGTCGAGCCATTATGGAGGCCTTTGGACAATATTATCTAAGAGCATCAGATACTAATGTTGTCGCAAGACTGATGCTAGGGAGCTTAGATTGTATGCACTTTTAATTTTATTCAATCTTTAATCAGTTTTATGAGGTTTAATACCGATTAAACCTTAAATCTCTAATCTTATGGGTTTAAATTTTATTCTAGGTAAAATCACGTTAAAATATTGATATGATTAGTCATAAAATAATTTATGTTATAATAGACTAAAAAATATGTACAATTATTCTTAATATTTATTTCTAATAGTTTTGAAATACAAAAATATATTTTAAAAATACAAAATGAATGTCCAAATTTAATATTAGTGCATGGTCATCCTTAGTTGGTGGAGCGAGTTTTCTGATATATATACATACACTATTACCCCTATCGATCTATTAATTTTTATTATGTCCGGAGTCGACAAATATTTTCAGTGTTGGGTCCAACTAAATTAGAGGCTCCACTTCTACAGGTACCCTTCTGTCAACTCCTTTAAATTTCGTCCTTGCAACTAGATTCTTCTTGTAATCCAAAGAGTTTGATTTTTATATATAAGTTGGGAAGTTAACGTGTGAATGGAAGGCCTACTCAAAGATCACCATCGAAGAGCAAATAACAAGAAAAAAGGTAAGATGTTTGGTTTTGTCCACCAAATCGAAGCGAACGTGTGCTTGTCCATGTCTTTCGCTTGCATCTCCAAAAGGTGGATTATTGTTGTCTGGAATCAGGATGACCCATGAAATAATCAAAGCTTGGCCCTTTTATCTTATGAAACGTCCTGCCTGCCTCCACCTTGTTCAGGTTCTAATGATTTAGCCAGTCACATTTCACGTTTTTCTCTAATATCTCTTCCTTCCTATGATTCCCTTTTGTTTTACAAGTTGATAACAAGGTGATGGAGAAATTCAGACCACAAAATTAAGTGAAAATGGACATGAAAATTTGGAACGACAGCAACTTTGTCATGTGGAGACCTTCATTGGAAATCATTGAATGGTGACAAGCATTTGAAGATTTCAGCTCTTATGTACAATATATAAGTTAAATTAACTGTTGGAAATAAGTATTTTTTTGGTGAATAGATTTAGATTATGAAAAAAAGTAAATCAGAAGAAGTTGCTCCTTTGTAACCAAAAAGTCATAGGTTCAAATTACGAAAACAACCTTTTGTAAAAATTACAAAGAGAAAGCTTTGTATATTACAACCCTCCTCAGACTTTTGTAAAGTAGGAAGCCTTATATACTCGTTGATTTTTAAAAATAAACTATTTTAGATTTCAATCATTGTTATTCAAAAGGAAATCTAAGAATGAATATGTGAGAAATCAAAAGAATAAAGTCTCTTGATTGTAACTATGATTATTGATATAAAGGGTGATCATTTTTCATGAATGAAAGGACTAAATTTAATTTAAATTTGATTATGCTTTTTGTTAACTTAGTTATGCATATTTAAATAATAACAATTATAATTTTTAAAGTTGAGTCTCCTAAAATTTAAGTCGAACTCTAAATATAATTGAATTTAAATATTTAAATAAGATTTTAAGTCTTATCAAATATAATTAATTCATTGACTTTGAATTGTATCAATTTAATTTTTTTCGATTAGTTGAACTTTAAAAAATATTTATTTATTCTAAATTTGAATTTAATCGAATTAAAATTGATCTGTTGAATTTATTCCTAATCTAAAATAATCTTTTATCTCTAATTTTCTCTACAAAAAGCAAGATGGTTTAAAATCAAATTAATAGGACGATAAAGAAAGTACACTTTTATAACTAGCTAGGTAAATTTCTTATATGTACATATGAAGATAAATCAATTCTATATGTTTACATTCCCTCGATGAATTTCCTAAAGGAGTCACTCATATAATACATTCCTAGTTGGTTTTAGTTCAAATCAAGTAAAGGTGGACTTGGTTTGTGAATCCTGATACTTAGTATGTTAATAAATAGATCGAGTCGAATCAAGTCGAGTTGAGTAAGGTCGAATTAAGAAAGATAATTAAATCGACTCTAATTTTGAATTCGACAAAAATTTAACTAATTCGAATAATTCAAAATAATGTTATTTTGATATAATTATTCAAACATTATTTTTAATATAAAAATGATCTCGTTTTAACAAAAGCATTTAAATTATTCCTCCTAATTTAAAATTGATCAATTTGAATTTAAGCTATTTACTTAAAATTAAATCGACTTAGGCTGGATCCATTTTGTCAAATCTAAGCACGCTAAGTCATCACCTTCAGACCTACAACATGGTGCCAACGAACTTCATAGATTGATATTTGAACACTTGTACTTCTTTCTGGCCAGAGATTAAGTCCCATCATCTTTATCATTGCACATTCGGATCGGTGGACACCTACGGTGTTATTATCGAGCATAATATCAGACCCCAATTTTAAGCTTTGGGTCGCAAAGATAATGATTGTAAACTCATGCCCAGTTGTAAGTTTTGTCTGTCTTCAACATCATCATAAAAAAAAGTCATATTAGCTGATTCTTTGTGTTGGAAGTACGGTTTTAAATACATTATTCATTTAGGGATACATGGACCAAAGATGAGGCACAAGACTATATATATATATATAAGTCAACACGCTCCATTTTACAGCAGATACCTCAAAATTATCCATGTTCTTCTAACACCAACTATAGATTAGCTGGAGCTGACAGGAATGAGACCAAGAAGCTGTCAAACAACGAGAGGGATTTGATTGTGTCCGCGGGGCCAAAGGGGTTTAGAGTAAGCTTCTTGAGGTTGGAAGAGCATGAAAGAAAAGGACCTCAGAACATTTTAATTTTAAGGCTTCCAACAAAACATTTTGTACCACAAAACGCAATGGGTTCCATTTTGTGGACATTTCACTTTCGGTTAGCTATCTAAGCAATGTAATAATAATATATCCTTTCCGGTGAACGAATAGAGCCCCAACACTGTGTTGGTTTGTCGGCACTCATTTTCTGTCCCTTGTTATTTCAGCCGAGAAAAGCCCTAGGGTTGTACGATTTGGACCATCTAGGTGAAAGTGAAGCCAACTCAGGCCACGCTATAAGACTTTTCAAAGTATGCAAGTACAATAAAAATTTCTTGTAGATAAATCGATCATAAAATTTTAAATATGAGTTATATTATCAGAAATTATTATTATAAATTAAGCTCATCCATTTCAATTAGTATGTACAATTTTTGAAAATAAGGTTGAAAATTAATTAAGTTGAATGTAAGAAAATTAATTAAGTTGAATGTAAGATTTTTAAACCTTTAATATGGGTGATAATAGGTCAGTCCATGAGTCGGTCTTGTTAAATTTTTTAAAATCAAAAGTATAAAAATAATATTTTAAAAAAATAACTCACAAAATGATATCATTTTGTTTAAAAATTAGGCTTCGGACTTATCTGAGTATGATTTGATCTATGAATTGGCCTAATAAAAACGCCCTAATATAATATAGGTCCACAAACTAGCTCATTGTCATCCCTACTTTTAAACATAAGTAAGAAAGATACAAATTCAAATCCAACTTCAAATTCAATGAAACATGATTCAATTTGATGATTTTGAATTAGCTCCATCTCATTTTTATGATTAGCAAATTTTTTAATTAAATTTAAAAATGATCATGTAACCAAACTTAAGCATGAGTTTGATAATTTCAATTTAAATTAAATTAAATTAAGATTAATTTGTCATCTCTATAAGATATAAATTTAAATAATTAAAAAACTAACACTCGAATATCTTAAAGATTTATTGAATTTAAATCCTTAAAAACTTATAAAAATTCCTTTCAGCAATTTGTGCAATATTAATTTTGAAGG
>JAOTJB010028019.1:0-10542 GCA_027123815.1 Erythroxylum minutifolium
GGTTTTCTCTATAAATAGAGAAACTTAGGTCTCATAAGAAAGAGACACCATTGTAATACAAAACCCTAGCCACCATCCGAGAGAAGTGCGTGCGGCATTCGGAAAGAGTTTCAAGACGTGCTAGCACACGATAGCCACAGCCCAGATTGTGCATACTCGTGTGGATACTGGTAGAGGACATTCGCATGTAGCAGTGTCTACGAATCCGAAAAATAACCATCAATCTGTGTCAAAAAAGTATTTTTACGCATCCTATATGTTTTCGGTTATACATCGTGTTATGTTATGGTCTTTTCCGCAACGTATTGTGAATACTCGGGCCATACGCAATCCAACATATATAACACTTTAAAATAATTGTAAACTAGTGTATGTAAATTTTTAATAAACCAGTGAACTACTAAGAGACTAATTCAATGTTATACAGTATATATTCTATCAATCTATATTCATTCTTTAAAATGATTTTCAAGCATCAAATTCAAGGTTTGACCTGTCTCATTATAGGTTGACTTAATGTCCATTTAGAATAATTTTCAAGAATAAATCACTTGTTTGCTTGATCTATCTTTATATAGGTCAACCTAATGCACAAAACAAATACAATTCCAAAATATAAAGGCTTTTAAGTTTAATGTTTCAACAATTTGACAAAATTTGACTTCAACACTTACAAAACTTTTGTAAGTGAGAACGAAATCCATGAAGGCTTAAAAAATTCCCTTAAAAAATGTGAAGAATAAAGTGCATTAAACCCCAAAATGAATCAACATATTACTTTAGGCCCCTAGAATTATTCAAACAACCAATAAAAAATTATAAGAAATTTACATTGATCTATTATAAAATATTTAATTAATTCTTCTTTAATCTTTTCTATCTTGACTCATTCTTCTTTTGATTAACTTTGTAGCTCACTGATTTTCCTTAAATTTTCCCTTTGAATTCATTAGTTTCTTAGTGTTGTTAACTTAGCTTAATTGATTTCTTAAATTATTTCATCTTTTATTTGCTTAAATTATTACATATTATTTGGTAAATAATTGTTAGTAATATTTTTTATAAAAAATATGGATTGGAATCTTGCTTACATCAATAATCACCTCTTTCTATGATAACAAAATGTTTAATGATTAATGAGAACAAGTGGCCTAATATCCTTATAGAAATTGCTCATACCTAGATATAATCCTAGATCGGGAAAAGAAGACTACTACCAACAGTTGGGACAATTAAGTGTGTTACAACCCAGACTACCTGCCTATAGATATTGTTCGCTTTAGGTTGCCCATCGGGCCAAGACCCTCATGATTTTTTTTGGGGACATCCGATAAAATTGGAATGATACAAAGAAGATTAGCATGGCCCCTACGTAAGGATGACATGCACAAATCAAGAAATAGTATCAAAATCGATTCCTGACCCGTTGTGCCAGCGAGGACACTGGGCCCTAAACGGGTTGGAATATGATATCCCACATCTGTTGGAGAGGAGAACAAAGTTCGCCTTATAAGGGTATGGATACCTTTTCCCTATAGACGCGTTTTCTTGAGTACGGGAAGAGCAAAATCATGGCCCAATGGGCAATCCAAAGCAGACAATATCTGTGGGTGGGTAGTTTGGGTTGTTATGAAGTTTCCTATTGTCTAACAGATCAGGTAAAGAAGTTTTAATTATGGAAGGTATTGTAATGAAATAGGTACAATATTTTAGACCAAGTTCATTCTACCTAGAGTATCCTTCCTAATATATGTGGCAATCAGAAATAAAATGGCTACTATGGATATACTGAATTATTGGAATCTACTTGGAATGTGTCCTCGATGCAAGGTCAACTTAGAAACCCTAAGTTATTTATTCTTTAATAATAATTATTGAGAAAGAATATGGAGAAACATTTTGGATATACGCTATAATGCTGAGATGGTTCAATGGATGATTGAAAATAGTAATATATCTGAAAGGGATCTTATAGTTTAAATAATAAGTCTAGGAACATATATGTATGAGTTATGGAAGAAGAAGAACATCGGGTGCTTTAAAGGAGTTGAGATAGTGAGAGACATTGTTGAAAAGAGATGAGTGCTAAGTTTTAATCTAGTTTAAACCCTTAACAATTACAAGTGCATGGGTCATGTATTGTAGTAAAAAAGGGGTTGATTCGACGAGGAGGTGTGAACTAATCTAATCCTAAGTTCTTTAAGGCTTAGAAAAAATTAATAAAATGAAAATAAAAAATAGAAAAGTTAACATGAAAAATTGATTGTCGAAAAATTAATTTGAAAAGATAATGTAAAGAAATAAATTTGAGCAACCCTCAAAATCTTAATGGAAGGAATCATATAAGAAGAATTAACTAATTATGAGAGAGGGGATTTTTCCTATCATCAACGCTAATCTAATCATTTATTTGTTATTGTGATGACAGTTCTAGACTATCAAAGGGAGGATTACTCTCTCTCTAGTTATAATCACAAACCCTAGTTAATAAGCCCTAATTTAGGTTGAGTACCGAACAAGTAATCTCTCGATTACAACAACCTTAACACTAATAAGTTCTTAAGCTCTCTAATAGACAATTGGGTCCTCACACGGGATCTTTCTCCATATAACTATTGATTTGATTAATCGTGTGCTCTATTGAATCACTGAACTCTCATTAATTTGACCCAATCATTTTTATTTGGTTCAACATCTCAGTTTGTTACCAAAATATGTGAAAATTGCAATTAATCATAACACCTAAACGTAACAACATAAAAACCACTATATTAACATTGAATTAAGTTCAAATCCTTAAAGAAAAATAGAACATCATGATCAAAACGAAATCCATTAACATATTAATATCCATCTCAAATATTCAGAGAAAAAGAACACAAGATGAATGAAAAATACTATTGTAGGGGATCGGGATGTGTCAGGAAAAGCAACAGTAGCTGAGCCTGCTCCTCTTTCCTCTTTTTCTTCTTTTCTCTCTCTTCTTGAACTTTTCTAAATGTGGTAAAATGTGAAGCTACTTTAGGGTTCCATCTCTTTCCTATTTATAGTATTTTTATTTTGAGCAACCAAAGGGCTTTTTCTAGGTTTGAATGGCCCAAAAAGCCCTCGAAAACTTAAGTTCTAAAGGCCATCCATGTTTGGCTATGCACAGGCCATGATTGTAGAACCTTATTTAACCTTCTGTCACAATTTTGGTAAATTAGCCATGATTGTGGGCCTTCCTCCATGCTTCTGTCATGATTATGACACATTGACCATGATCATGGCTTGGGTTTTACCTCGGGCTTCCTTCAATTATCCTCCGTTCTTTGATATTTGGCTTGAAACACTAGCAAACACATCAAGGTACCTCAAACACATAAAATTGAAGCTCAATCTCATGCTCTAACCCAAACACAAATATTTAACTAAATAAAAAAATCCTAACCTAAACATGCACTAAACATTTTTAATAACTAAACACATACTAAACAACCCATAAAAACATTATGCAATATACCAGTATCAAAAAGACATAATTCGTGGGATAAGAGAGTGACTACCAACGAAAGAGGAGATAAGAAGATGCTAAGGAAGGATAGCAAAAGCATGTAGTATTGATATGAATGTTAACTAAGAGAAAAGTTTGGTTATGAAATTAGGTTATGATATAATATTTTGGATCTGTTAGAACATAAATAAAACACATAATCGGATCACCATTTATCAATCAAACCAATTACATTAATAAAAGAATGAAAACATGTTAAAGTATCAATATAAGGTTCATTTAACCTAGACAATAAAGGAATTTAGTTGCACATGTTTGGAAATGAAATGAAATAATAACAAAAAGAAAACGAATAGAAAATAATGGGTTCATAATTTTAAATCTCCCTAATTACCTCCTATCGAATATTCTTGCAAGTGGAGGTTTGATCTTGTATTCTCTAGGATCTTTCGATGAATTCTTCAAGTTTTCCACTTCTCTGAACTGAATCATTCCTTGAGTCACCTCCTATGAGAATTTTATAATGCTTCCTAATGTCTGCTCCCCCCAATTGCCTCTGAATATGAGAATTTTATAATGCTTCCTAATGTCTGCTCCCCCCAATTACCTCTGAATATGTTCTTTTATAGTAAAATTTAGGGTTATGGGGAGATGTATTGGCTAATACATAGCCGTGAATCAAATCATCATAACCTAAAATTGATAGAATTTGTGAATCTACATGGCCTAAGAGAAGTGCATAGGTTGTTGCATGCCTGTGCATCCCTTTTGTGCTTCAAATTTATTTTCATCTGGATTCTTCTCCTTTAAGTGTATGAAGGTAGTTATACTCTATGAGCACACTTGGAGCAAATTAAGTACTAAATATATAATAAAACTATAAAATATCAAGCAAAAATACATCAAATATAGGGTGCAAATATGGTTAATTATGCATCTATCAACGTCTCCAGATTTAAAATTTTTCTTGTCCTTAAGCAAGCCATAATCAAAATTATAAATCTTACAACATTAATTCCTCATTAATCTTGATTTTTCCATTCATACTATATATATCATCATATCCTATTGAATTAAATTAATACACAACTAAAGTCAAGTTATCCTAAAATTAACTTTCTAAGTCAATATTAATAATAATCACATCTATAATTGCATTAAAATCAAACACATAAATCTTTACATTCTCACTAAGATTTATTCAATGCACTCAAGTGTTTATGTTGAAAAGCATCAAAACTCTTAATTAGTGCATAGTAGTACTCTTACCATAAGCTTGAAATAATATCACATCTCCACCACTTATGTATAAACTAGAAACAAAAATCAAAAGACCTTTATAAGGTTGTAGTGAGGCTTAGGTATAGTATAGTAGGGACATCAAAAAAGGTTAAATAGAAGGAAAGTTACTAAAAGGAAATTACAGGACTTGTTTACAAAGCACACAGGTCCTTTTAATGTAAAACCAATGGTACTTGATACTTTTCTTCTTTTCTTTTTCTATGCTTTTTTCTTCCAATCAAACCAAAACATAATAATTCAAACATTTGGTACCACAAATAAAGAAATAATGGACCTTTTAAGAATTTTAAGTCTCAAACATGTTAATAATGTAAATAACCTTCAAGGTTCAAAACAATAAAAAAAGGC
This sequence comes from Erythroxylum minutifolium, assembly GCA_027123815.1. Taxonomy (NCBI): domain Eukaryota; kingdom Viridiplantae; phylum Streptophyta; class Magnoliopsida; order Malpighiales; family Erythroxylaceae; genus Erythroxylum; species Erythroxylum minutifolium. The sequence goes on from JAOTJB010028019.1 coordinate 5,144, forward strand.
TTGAAAGAAAAATTGGATAAGGTAATTATCTAAAAGACAATTTTATGGGTGTGGTAATTATCAAAGAAATAGGATAAAGCAAATTGTTAATCTAAGTACCTTTATCACTTCACTATTTCTATTCTAACAAATATGATCTCAATATGTATAATTACGGCAAGATATAAAATCATTCTACTACATATGATAACACACATAAAAAGAACAAAAGACTATAAAAATTTTCAACTTGTCACTCTTAGGCTCAAAAGCTCATGAAAAAGAAAGGTATATATATATATGTATGTAAATAATATGCAAATTTCATTCAATTTGAAAATTTCACTGAATACTAAAAAAATGACTTATAGAAGTAATTTTAATCTAGCTATCATCCTTTTTCGTATCAATCCAAATATATATTCAACAATAAAATATAGTATTAATGGACATAGTTCAACCAATTTAAGATATCAATTCATAAAATTTAATAATCAAGATTATAATAAGTGTAAAGAAATCCTTCAAAACTCATTAAACCCTTCCCCACACTTAAAGTTGTACATTATTCCTAATGTACACAGTATAAGCATTTATGAATAAGTGAGAGGGTTAAGTTGGTACTTTCTTGAATAAGACGATTTTCTAATTTGTGATCCATCCAATAGTAATTACATCCTTAAAAAATATAAAGAAAAAGAGATAAAAAGAACATGAAAATAAAAATAAAAAAATGAAAATAATTAAGAAACATGGAAATAAAATAAAATAAAATAAAATAAAATCTATCCTAATTCATATTTTGCCTCTCATGCAGTGTTTGTTTATTACTATTAGCTCGACGTAACCTGCAAGTTTACCCTCATCCAAAATCTATTATAAGAGATTTACTTTCACCCATTTCCCTGCATAAAGGTTTTATAGCTTGTAAGTAAGCCATATGTTGAAAGATAATAGCAAAGACATAATTTATAAAATTTATTACTACAATCATATATATTAATGCCCATTGTATTGATAAAATGTTAATAAAAAATGGAATAACAAAACTCCTTAATCATTGATTGGCTCAAGCTATTTGCCTTGGAGGAAGTGAGAACCCCGGTACTTAAGGTCATTACTAATGCCTCATCAGTAGTTTCCTCACTTGGTTCCTTTTGTAGTTCTTCCTTAACCACCTTTTCCATTGTTCTTTTTCTTTGTCTTGGACAAAGATTTCTAGCTTATCTTCTTCAATTATTTCCTGAAACTTCTCTACTTTCTCTTCCTGGATGTAGGTTTCTTCTTCTTCTTCTTTAGGAAGCTCTTCTTAGAATGTCCCTCCATTTATGAAACCAACCTTTGTCTTTTCTTCACTCTCGAATTCGGTTAGTTAACTTTTAGTTTAGCCAGGAGTTCTATTATTTTGTATGTAATACTCCCTTCCTCTTCCTTTTCCTCTTCTTCTTTTACTGGGAGCTCTTTTTCACTACTAAGGTGATTGCCATTTGATATTTGGTAGGCTCTATAGTAGGCTCTACTTCAGTAGTATTGGGCAAACTCCCTTGCATCTAATCAAATATTATCTCTACTAGCTGGTCAATTCAATTCACCAAATTTTGTATAAAAGCCTTTGTCTCTTGATGCTTCATAATTGATTCTAGAATGAAATCAACCATCATTTCTTCCAGAGTTGGCTTATTAACTAGAAGTGCTTAGTGCTATAAATATTCAGCTGGAGTGTATTTGTTCCATCCATATGCGTAAGAGTTACTTCACTTTGAATTATAGTTATTCCTGTATAGTGCACTTTGAGGTTAATTGTACATGCTCGGTCACTCTTATGTATGATTTGGTGTTCGACATTTATAATTGTAGTAATTACTCCTATTAATGTCCTGACATAATCTGGATATTGGTTGAGCCTCCAAAAACATACGAGAATACCTCTCCCTCCTGTATGGGGATGTTATGGATTGCGGAGACAAATCCTAGCTCCCATAAAAGTATTGTCTGCTTTATCCATCCATTATGAGTAATAGTTATGATGTTAAATCTCAATTCCTAAAATAAACCACCAACACACTGTAAATTTAGAGAATTGCAAAAGATAATTAAATGAGCAAGCTATAAATATAATATGATACAATAAAAATAAAATAAAACAAAAAAATACAAAAGTAATGACTAGTGTAATATCATTAAGGTGTTTCTAATATCAGAGTCCTGGATAAAGGTGTCAAAGAAATAACCACAATTGCCCGATGTGACTATAGCTAGTAACATTAAGTATGAGTTGATCTTACAAGGACTATGAGTAGTAGTAATTATTGTTATCCTATTACCTAGTTTACAAAATTGAATTTTGATTTTTATTTAAAAGAAAATAAAACTAAGCAAGTAAAATAAATGGACATAAAGATTGAGTTAGAGAATTAAGGAAGCACTTAGTAAACTATAGATATAAGAAAATTGGTATCTAGGTCTCGAATCCACCTAAATCCCTTGATAGATTGATCTTTTATTATGCAATTGTTTTATTGATTTATTAGACCGTGGATATTCCTATAGTATGCTAGTAGCTGACCTTAAGTCTAATAACAACAGATCGTATGGCTTTCAACTTAATTATTTAGCTTAAAGTTTATAGGATTGCTTTACCAATTTGAGAATCCCTCTATTAGGTTTGACTATAATCTAGAAGATTTATTTCATCCCATCCTAGGGTTGCAATCAACTTTTTCTAGTTACGGTAGATCTATTCAAACAAGTATTTCTTAATATTTATGTCATGAAATTAGGTTATAGTCTAATATTTTAGATCTATTAGAACATAAATAAAACATGTAATCAAATTACAATATGTCAATCAAACCAATTAAATTAATAAAAGAATCAAAGCATGTTAAAGTATCAATGTAGGGTTCATCTAACTTAGAAACTAAAGGAATTTAGTTACACATGATTGGAAATGAAATAAAAAAATAGCAGAAATAAAAATGAATAGAAAATAATGGGTACATAATTCTAAATCTTCCTAGTTATCTTCTATTGAATATTCTTGCAAATAGAGGTTTGATCTTGTATTCTCTTGGATCTTTCGATGAATACTTCATGTTTTCCAAATCTCTGAACCAAAATCACCCCTTGAGTCACCTATGAGAATTTTAGAAAGCCTCCTAATGTTTTCTCCCCCAATTGCCTTTGAATACATCTTTTTATAGTAAAATTTAAGTTTTTGGGGGAGATGTAAAGATTAATTCATAGTTGTGCATCAAATCGTCCATAATCCAAAATCTCCTGAATTCACGAATTTACAAGGTCTTGTGCATCCCTCCTTTGCTTTAAATCTTTGTTTTATGCTATGTTTTCATCTGACTTCTCCTCCTTTAAGTCCATGAAGGCAATTATACTCTTTAAATAAACTTGGATCAAATTAAGTACTAAATATACAATAAAAGGATAAAATATCAATAAAAATACATCAAATATGGGGTATAAATTTGCTTAATTATGCATCTATCACCTCCCTATGGGCTTCCATTGTTTCCATTTACTTTGTTTGAGTAGGTTTCCATTGATGAACAACTTGAAACCCATCCTTTATTAGCGGTTCATCCTCGCCGATTCTTAGTGTGGGAATTGTGTTCAAGATCAACTCATGATGGTTTACACCTAAAAATTCTTACATTGCTTACTCTACTTCTTTCTACAATTATGGCATCCATACTTAAGAGTTTTCCTATAAAGATTCCAGCATACTAGGTCCCTTGATAGACCAATATTTTGAGGGAACCCTTAAGGATTGATCCATATAAGAATGTTCGAGTGCTTGATTTTCTTAAGTCAGATTCCAGGTGACCAAAATTATAGGAAAAATATATTATTTTACACTTGCCATAGATAAGCATTTAAAATTTCCTTGGCACAGGAAATGATGTCAAAATTAAATAAGATAAGATTGTTCTAAAAGAGACAGATTTCCATTAGGCCATTAGATCTCGAATTTTTTGATGAACAAGCATTGATGACAAGGAATGGTGATCTTTTATGACGAAAAAATTCCATCCAATGTAGTTTTCTTACATTTTTCACCCTACTTGAGGACCTAGATATTATGGGGCACTAATGCTCTTCCTTCAATCATCATAGGGAGTTGTATTTAAGTGAAGTTCCATCCTTTTCTCCTATAAATTAAAGCTAGCTTATGGTTGAGTTGATGTTCCTTCTTTCTACAAAGATTGTCCAGGTCTATATTGGTTGGTAGTAAGAGGTGAAGGGGGATATGGCTTGAGAAGAAAGGGTTTCAATGAGGGTACTAGGGATGAGAGTGGAATTGGATGAGGGTGATTGAGCCCAAGTTTATTATGTAAATTGGCGACATTTTCATGACTTTTACTACACTTATTGGCTCCAATTTCTAGATTTTATGCTTATTTTGACTCTTGAGTGTCTACCTTTATTTTTTGTATTTGAGAGTAAAATTTGTCACAAATCAGTATTAATTGCACTAATTAATTTTTTGATGACAATTGATATTGCAAACTACCATTTGTTAATTGTAGGAGACTCAAGGAGAAGAGACTCAAAAAGATGTAGAGTCAAGGAAAGGCTAAAGTCAAGTAAACAAGTGAACAGGTGCAACAGGAAGTTTGTCATAGTGAAGTATGAAGAATTCCAAGCAAAAATTTTGGGAAAAGTTAGCCACGACGAAGATTAATTCTGTCGTTGCGGCAAAAAAACCAATAGTGCAGCTAAAACTTTCAGGAAAAGTTCGCCTGTTGGACCCCGTTTCTAGAGTCCAATCTTGTAGAAAATCATAAGACTTGAGCTATTACCAATAGAGAACACCTTAATCATTTTCGGTTCATCTTCTTACTCTGATACCATAAGGTGTCGGACCCTATTTCCATAGCCCGACGATTGCATTCGAATAACATTCATTCATCAACTATACTTACATTCAAACTCCCCTTTTTAAGCTCAGCTCTGCTCTTCGAATAGTCTACTAATACGATGATAGTCGACTAGTCCATTTATCCATTCCAACCTGAATACCTCAAGGAACAGCATTGGTGAGTACCCAATTTTACACATATTCCTGCTTCAGGACTATTGGCATAGCTTTTTCTATAGGCATCCAATTTAGGGCTTCTTTAGATAGTTTGAATGAGGACTTCAAAAGCTACAACTTTTATGAAGACCTCAAAGATCAATTGTATCTTCTGAAGGGCCAAAAATAGGGCAGAAGATAAATCGTGAACAGTAACATAGAAGAAGTTGTGAACAGTAACACAGAAGAAGTCTGTGAACAGAAACACAGATGATGTAACACTCCATTACCCTAGGGTACGCACCGAGTCACCCGTAGGTCATTCCGATACATATCCTAAGATAAGGGAGCGCTACGTGCAATTTCTACAAACTCCACATGGCATCAC
>JAOTJB010028038.1:0-10542 GCA_027123815.1 Erythroxylum minutifolium
CTATTGAAGTGCTAAAATATCTAATACCCTTGTGAATTCTTATCTGATAAAATGCTAGCTTTTCTCATTTTACAAAATTGAACATTTAATATTCCATGGATGAAAAAAAAGGGAGAGAGAACTTTCAAATAAGTTAGTCATTAGTGTAATAATTAGAAATATAAATAGAAAGGATACAAAAGAATTATATTAGTAAAGAACTAAATAAAAGTAAAAAATGTAAATAGATATATGAAAAAGAAGGGAAAAGAATAAAAGAATTTGTTTTATTCGTAGTTTCTTTCTAGTTGATAATTTTTAAAATTAGCCTCATAAACTTATTCTTAGTTTATGAAGTATGTCGTTTCCGAAGGTGACCAAACATTAACGTCTTCTTACTCCTCAAATGAAATCCTTCATGTATTTGAGGATGCTAGGAAAAGATTTTTGATCTGATGTTGCAACAGATGTTTACATTAATATAACAGACATAAATGTTTTTTCATTTATGTCTATGGAGAATTGCAAACTTGGTCCACTCCATCGTTTAAAGGTTTCTTCTATTCTTTAGTAATAACTAGTGCCACTTTTAAGCTTGACCTTCCAAATGCGTGGATGTCATGCCCCACCTTTAAATAGTCCAAGGTATGGTCTAGTGTAACAAACTCCTCATATTTGTAAATATAAACCTTGACCGTCACTCCTTTAAATATTGGAAAATTGATCCTACTAAATAGAGTCAAAGTTGCATATCCGTTGCTCACTCCTACGAGTCTCACCTTACTTCTTGTGTCTTCCTTTCTTATCTTCTACATTAGTTGTCTCAATTTATTGATTTCCTTTTCATGTTTATCATCTCTATGTTAAGCTTTCACTAGTAGTTTCTTCGTTTATGCCTTCTTTGATTTAATAAAGCACTGATCCTCTAGTTCATTTAGACATGGTTACCTTTAAGAATCAACTGCCCTGAATTGATATGAATTGAATTCCAGGGAATGATGAATAAGGAGTTGTCAAAATAGAGAGCAAAAAATTAAGAAAGGAGAAAAGATAGACGAGAAAGAAAGATTTCGAAGCAAGAAAATATTAACATAGATTTCATTCGTAACATTTCCAAGGTCAATGTAATGACTCTTACACAGTGTGTGTCTCCTCCCCAAACCTTACACCTATAATAGTTGTTATTCTTGTTACATTAGTATTTTGTTTTAAACACTACATTTTGGACTCCTCACTTAATGGTCTCATAATTCGACATCATTTGTTTCATCTTCATCATGATTCTCGTTTCATTTTATTTCCTTTTTGTCATAACAATGGTTCTTTAAACAACTTCTATATTTAAATTTTAAAGGAGACATTGACCAAAGTTTATGTGTCATATTACCCACTAACAGGTTGATTTTGGAGAGAAAAGAATGGAAGAGTTGAGGTCAAATGTAATGGAGAAAGTCCTATAGTCAATTAGCTTGGGCCACGAACCAATGCGAATTATAAGGGTGTCCTAAGCTTATGCCTTTAATATGCCTATAAAGATGTCATCCCCATGATCATAAAACATAGCATGCTCCCTCGGGAGCTCACGTGGCATGCTAGCTCACATGGAATGCTCCCAACATAAACCTGTGGGCTCCTTATTCGATCTATCTTAAAACATGGACTAAAGAATCTGACTTGTATGCAAGTCAACAGGCACGCCTTTTAGAACCCGAAATATGGTGAATTATTCTTAAGCAGGGTGAAGCCAAGGGAGGCCCGCAGTAATGCTAATATGCAAATTGTTCATTTGACTTAGGTATATAATCAAAAGATTAATTAATTGTCTTTCTTCTTTTATAAATTAGTGTGCTTTATATTGCCTTAATTCTTTGTCAATATACATAAAGTCTTTTAGACCATGCAATAAGAAGAAAGTTTTCTTTACTCATCTATCTTCCATCATTATCATAAACCAATCATTATCAAAAGCACCATCGGGAAAGAATGAAATAAAAATAAAAAAGAACAAAGAATAGAGAGCAAATAGGAGAGAGAAGATGAGGGTATATATGTGAGAGAGAAAAAATGAACAAGAAAGAAGCACAAAGGCAAGGAGAGATGAGGAAAGTGTTGAGTAGTCAAATATTGTGGCTCATCCCACAATCCCACATCGAGAAATTATAGATTTATGGGAGGTTGTTTTACTTATAAAATAACCCTCATCCTTTAAGTTTTTTGATCATCCCAAAATCGTCTTTCCTAAAGACAAAAATTCGTTCTCTCCTTTTGTAATATTTCACTTGTATTATTTCTTGAAAATAGTGAAATATTAATTTAGTAGTATTTGAGGAAGTAGGCATAAATGGCTGAACCTTGTTAAAATTTGATATTCTTTGTTTGTTTATTTAATAGTTATTTTCAAGTATGGTTGTAGTGAATTATTGTGCTATTAAATTACATGTCTAGGAAAATTTTATCTAAGAGGTTAAGTTTTAATTAGGACAGTTTGTGACCCCTCTAGTCTTTCCTGAAATTTTACTTGGTGTGATTTTTTAGTACAATCGTTCACACTCTATTCACCCAGGCAATAGTGCTCAAGGTGAATTTGTTATTAGTGGTGGAAATTAACCCAAGTTCTACAATAATTGGTATCAGAGCCAAGGTTTTTTCTTAATATGCTCTGTGGTTTTAGCGTAGTCTGATCTTTCACATAAAAAAAGATTTTTCCTTAAGTTATTGACATTCCGCATTGATAGCTATTGAATAGAAATTGTAGTAGAGATGGAAGAAATTAAAGATACGATCGAACCAACAACTTGTACCTCTTTTATTTTAGCAAGGACTGTTGTGAAAAATGCAATATTTGTGGTAGAGATTTTATATGACATAGGTCATTTCAGCATATGGCAAAGTGAGGTTCAAGATGCTCTTTTTTAGCAAGGACTTAAGGTTGCTATTGAAGAAAAGAAACTAGATGATGTTGAGGAGAAAGACTAGAAGACTATAAATCATTTGGCATGTGGTACAATTCGATCATGTATTTCTAGAGAGCAAAAGTATGCTTTCTCGAAAGAAGCCTCTGCATCTAAATTATGGAACTCGTTGGAGGAAAAATTCTTAAAGAAAAACAGTCAAAATAAGCTCCATATAAAGAAGAGATTGCTTTGTTTCTCTTATATTCCGGATAATACTATAAATGATCACATCACCAGTTTTAATCAGTTAGTTATTGATTTAATGAATTTATATGTGACATTTGAAGATGTAGATCTGGCTTTGATGTTGTTGGGATCCCTTCTTGAGGAGTTTGAGTTTCTTGAAATTACTCTACTTCATGGGAAGGTTGATGTGTCTCTTAATGAAGTTAGAGCTGCTTTGTATAATCATGAATTGAGAAGGAAGACAAAGGAAGAACATATAAGCAGAGTAGCAGAAGCTTTGGTAGTCAGAGGACGTTCGCAGAGCTAAACTAAAAGAAAGAAAGGGAGATCAAAGTCGAGACTCAAATTGAGAAAAGATGAATGTGCCTTTTATTGGGAAAAAAGGTATTGGAAAAAGGATTGTTCAAAGCTTAAAAATAAAATCAAACCTGATAAGGAAAAAGCTTATGCAAATTCGAATATTACTGAATGTGAAGATACAAACTCAAATTTTTCATTAGTTGTTACATCCTTAATAAGCCCTTCTAATCTATGGCTACTCGATTTAGGTTGTAGCTATCACTTGTGTTCCAATCGGGATTGGTTCTCTAATTTTAGAGAGCTAAAAGGTGGAATTGTTTACAAAACAAACGACAATCCCTGCACCACAAATGAGATTGGTTCAATTTGCTTGAGGAATCACAACGGAACAACTAGGACTTTGACAGATGTCAGATACATGCCAAGTTTGATGAAGAATGTCATTTCTGTAGGAGTTCTAGAATCAAAGGGCTATATTTTAAATGCAGCAAATGGAGTAATGAAAGTCATCTTTGGTGCACTTGTGGTAATGAAAGGAATATGAAGAAACAATAACTTGTATTATTTCTAAGGTAATGTAGTTATTGGAACAACAACAATAGCTTCTAATGATGATCAAGAGCTAGAAGCAGTCAAATTGTGGCATATGTGCTTAGGATATGCAGGTGAAAAATCCTTGAAGATATTAGTAAATCAATGATTGTTGAAACGAGTTCAGGCCTAAAAATTATACTTTTGTGAGCATTGTGTCAAAGGGAAACAGTCAAGAGTGAAATTCAACACTGCAATCCATGATAAGGGTGTTTTGAATTATGTTCACTCTGATGTGTGGGGACCTTCCAAAATAACTTTTTTGGGAGGAAAACACTATTAAGTGATCTTTGTTGATGATTTTTCTCGAAGAGTATAGGTGTATATTGTGAAGACTAAGGATGAAGTATTGGTAATTTTCCTCAAATGGAAGAAGATGGTAGAAACTCAAACAAGAAGAAGGATTAAGCGTCTTCTTACAGATAATGGAGGAGAATATAGAAGTGATCTATTTTTAAAAGTCTGCGAAGATGAAGGTATTGTTAGACACTTGACAGTTAGGAATACACCACAACAAAATAGGGTGGCAGAATGTATGAACCGAATATTGCTGGAGAAAGTTCCATGTATGTTGTCCAACGCTAGGTTAGGTTGAGAATTTTGGGCTGAGGCTGTTACATATGCATGTCATCTCATAAATTGCCTTCCATCAACTTCTATTGGTGATATAACACCTTTGAAAAAATGATTTGGAAAACTTACTGCAGATTATGGTTCCTTGCATGTTTTTGGTTCCACTGTATACTAATATATTAAGGAGTCCAAGTTAGATCCACGTGCAAAGAAAACAATTTTCATGGGATAACCTCTGGTGTGAAAGGATATCGTCTTAGATGACCAGAGTCAAAGAAAATAATCTTCAACAGGGATATTACCTTGATGAATCTACCATGTTAAGAAAGGTGACAATTGAAAATATTGAGCAAACAGATGGTACTATAAAATAAGTGGAGTTTGAAGGAAGAATTGTTACCCAAGCAAATAGTAAAGCAAATGTAGAAACTCCTATTATAGAAGAGGAGTCAAATGAAGAAGAGGTTTCAACCCAAGAACCTCCACAGCAACATTTAGCAATTGCATTAAGAAATCCAAAAAGGAATATTCAAGTACCTGCTCGTTATGCTAATATGGTGGCTTATACATCTCCAATTAAAATTGATGACATTCCTACCACTTATAAAGAAGCAGTTCGAAGTTCAAAAGAAGATAAGTGGAAGATAGCCATGAATAAAGAAATACATTCCCTTCATAAAAATCAGACGTGGAAGCTAGCTAGTCTCCAAAATGGAAAGATGGCAATTAGATGCAAATGGGTATATACAAAGAAAGATGGATTTCCTAACAAGAATAATGTTTGCTACAAAGCAAGGTTGATGGCCAAAAGCTATGATTAGACGAAGGGAATTGATTATAATGAAGTTTTTTCTTTAGTTGTAAAACATTCCTCCATTCGAATTTTGTTGGCTTTGGTAGCAGAGTTTAATATGGAACTAGTTCAATTGGATGCAAAAATTACATTTTTACATGAGACTTAGAGGAGGAAATCTGTATGACTCAGCCCAAAGGTTTTAAAGTTGCTGGAAAAGAGAATATGCTATGCAAGCTTAAAAAACCTTTGTACAGATTGAAGCAATCTTTAAGGCAGTAGTACTAACGATTTGACAAGTTTATTATAGGGTAAAAGTACACAAGAAGCAAATATGATTATTGTGTCTATTTTCGCAAGCTACAAGATTGATTTTATATCTATCTTCTCTTGTATGTTAACGATACACTAGTCGTTTCAAAGAATCTAAGAGAAATTGAGAGATTCAAGATTCAGTTGAATCAGGCATTTGAAATAAAGGATCTAGGTGAAGCCAAGAAGATTCTCGACATGGAGACAAGCAAAATAAAGAATTGGGGAGGCTTAGTTTAACTCAGAAACAGTATCTGAGGAAGGTACTAAAATGTTTTGGCTTTAATGAAAAGTCAAGGCCTATCAGTACTCCACTCGCTCCTCATTTCAAACTCAGTGCATCTTTTTCTCCAAAGAATGATGCAGAACGAGAATACATGTCAAAAGTACCATATGTAAATGTTGTTGGTAGCTTGATGTATGATATGGTATGTACAAGGCCTGACATTTTACAAGCGGTTGGGGTTGTGAGCAAGTATATGCTTGATCCTGGAAAAGAACATGGATAAGCTGTAAAATAGATTCTAAAATATATTCTGAACATTGTAGATGTTGGTTTGGTATTTCAACAGGATAAGCAAGACAGTCAATGTGTAGTTGACTATGCCAGTGATTTAGACAGGCGTCGATCAACTATTGGCTATGTGTTTATTTTTGCAAAGACGTCTGTCAGTTGGAAGTCTACCTTACAGTCAACAATTGCTTTGTCGATTATGTAGGCAAAGTATATGGCAATTACAGAGATTGTGAAGGAAGCAATTTGGCTTCAAGGATTGCTTAGTGAATTAGGAGTTTGATAAAAGCACATCGAAGTGCATTGTGATAGTCAAAGTGTTATTCTTTTAGTAAATAACCAAGTTTATCATGCAAAGATGAAGCACATCGATGTTCATTATCACTTTGTATGAGAGGTTCTAGAAGAAGGTGGAATAGCAATCCAGAAGATTAAGATCACTGAGAATCCTGCTGATATGTTGACAAAGGTGGTGACTGCAGTCAAGTTCTAACATTATTTGGACTTGATCAATATTGTTAAAAATTAAAGATGGGCATTGTAAAGCACATTTGAAAACACTACTAAAGATGAGTTTTCTGAGGGTGGAGATTTGTTGAGTAATCAAATATTGTAGCTCATCTCACAATCCCAAGTTGAGAAATTATAAATTTGTGGGAGTTTGTTTTACTTATAAAACAACCCTTCTCCTTTTAGTTTTTTGATAATCCCAAAATTGTCTTTCCTTAAGAAAAAAAATTCCTTCTCTCCTTTTGTAATATTTCACTTGTATTATTTCTTGAAAATAGTGAAATATTATTATAGTAGTGTTTAAGGAAGTAAGCATAATTGGCCGAACCTCATTAAATTCTGATATTCTTTATTTGTCTATTGAATAGCTATTGTTAGGTATAGTTGTAGTGAATTATATTAAATTACATGTCTAGTAAAATTTTGTCTAGGAGGTTGGGTTTTAAATGGAACTATTTCTAACCCCCTTCAGTTTTTCCTAAGAACTTACCTGGCGTAATTTTTCAGTACAATTGATTACACACTATTCACTTAGATAATAGTGCTCAAGGTGAATTTGTTATTATTGATAGAAATTAACCCGAGTTCTACATCTGAAAGAAATATTTTTGTTGAAACGTAAGATTGAACAAACATTTTGACTATCTAAATCTTAATATGGTAAGCAGAACATGGTGTATCATCATTAGCATATAAACTTGAATCGTGAGTTGACAGAGAGCATTGCAGAGAGATAATAAAAATAAAAATGTCTGAGGATGACAAAAAAATTGAGATTAAACGTTAAATTAAACTTGTTAGTATTAACGTAATTCAACCTTGAGCAATCATGTAACATGTCCAGATGTCTAGTACTTTATTAACTATATTACACTACACCAAAATAAGGAAGTTTTAGACACTTATATCTAGACACATCTAATAATTGTCTTAAATAATCTAAAAATTAATGAAATCTTTAGACATTTATTTAAGATAATAAAATTTGTCTAAAAAAATATCCTAAAAAAGAGTTTAAAGTAATTAGCGGAACAAGACAATTGGCGGGACAAGCCTTTTATAATTTGGACTCTCGTCTTCGTAAAACACAACTGCTCGTCTTCTTAAAGAAGCGTCACCAATTTCAGTACCAACCGCCATGCAATGGCGACTATCGAGCTGATGAAGCAACGTCATCTTCTTCTGTGACGCCTTTGTTGCTTGGTTTGCATGCCGATTTGGCTTCTACTGATAATGTCTCTTCTTCATCTTCCGCTAATTACAAGCTCCCTCACCGTTTGGATTCTCGTGAAGGTTTTAATTTTATTTTCCATGTATCAAACTTAGGTTTTGATTTTCGATGTGTATGATTTAGGGTTTTGATTGAACGTGGCTTTTACGATGATATGTGGCTTGAATTTCTTGTAGTCTTTTGATTTTACATATTAGCGTATTTCACTGTATTGGTACTTATCAATCTTCAATATGTTTGGCTCCATCAATCATAAGTTTTTTGTGAATTATCACCTTTATGCTCTGTATTTTTTCCATGTTTGTACAAGTATTTAGAAAGTTGTGAAGTTGTTTTTCTTATTTTTTACTTTAATTTATTGATCAGTGTTGTTGTGATTTTTTTCCCTTTCTTTGTCACTGTTGCATATTGAGTCATCCAACTTATAATGTTTTGCCTTTCCTATAGGGAGGAGTTTTAGACATAAGCTATCCAAGATTAGGTGCCAAATCCATCTAGTAAGGAGCTACGGTTCTTCCGTAGAACTTTGCCATAGATTTTCAGTTTTTCTGTTCAGAAATTCGGAAACATATCTTGCTATTTCTTTCTTTTTGTCCTGTATTTTCTTCCTTGTTTGTCTTTCAATTTTTCGGAGTTTTGATTCCATGTTGGGTTTGTTTTATTTAGTTCAGATGTTAATTTGGGATCTGTTTTCCTTGAAGGATGTCATTCGAGTTAGCTCCTTATATAAAGTAAGCTAAAAACAGACTATACATTAGCTAAAAACAGAGTACATATTTAGTTCGAATGTGGAACATGGTTGATTGTTACTTGTTTTTTTTAGCAATTTTTTATTAAGGGAGATGTTAACCATTGGAAATGGAAGATAAAAATGAAGTTTTTATCTTTGATTGTTGTGTCATTTAAAGTAAAATTAATCCCTATTACCTGGGTGATGTATCACTAGTACTGAGGTTTCTGTTTTTGGTTTTCTATGTTCCAGATGGAGCTTATTTCTAAAATAAGAAATCCTTTCATTGTGGAATACAAGGATTCCTAGGTCGAGAAGGTACAGATAATGCCAATATGTGATGCTTTTTCAATTGATTCTACCATATTTTCATCGTGTTTTACTTACTGATCTTTTGGGTTTGCCTATAGTTGTAGAGTTTGTTGTTCAATAAATTCATTACCCCGTCATCATGGATTGCTCATAATTCTCTACATAACTGGATAGAGTGTTTGTGCATTTATTGAGTTCCCATTCTCTTTCTCTTGGGGTTTTGGCATTACTTATGCTTATGCTATTACTATTTAGTGTCTTGACTTCTGGGGTTGCTATGTTTGCATCATCACAGGATATTGTGAAGGCGGAGATATGTATGTTTTGCTGTTTTAAATTTGGTTTTTGCGAAATGCACGACTTGTCTGTTGGGAAATAATTTGTTGTTCGACACTCTTTTACAAAATTAATTTTGTTGTCATACAGGGCAGAAGTTATAAAAAAGGCAAATGGTGTTCATTTTCTAGAGGAGGTATCTAATTTTTCATTGTATTACTACTCTATAATTTGCACTTGAGGAAAGAAGTACTGATACTTGGACTCAATCATGTTTTACACTTGACTACATCAGGAAGAAACTTTACTGCTGGGTGACTCAACTCCTAATGGCACTTGAGTACTTGCATGCCAACCACATACTTCATCATGATGTCAAAGTATGTTTCCTTACACAACTAATATCAATGTCTGACATGGGTTTAGTGGTTGACTATTGATAATCTTCCAACATTTATGTTGTGTTCAAATATATTTTTGACGAAAGATCAAGACATACGTCTAAGTATAGTCTCTGTATTCTTAAAGATTATTTATTATCTTAACTTATTAACATTGGTGGTATTTGCTCTAGGTTTATTATTTTTTTACCATCATAAGTTGCTTAAAAGATGCATACTAGTTGCAGGGGATTTTGGGCTGGCTAAAAAATTGAGTTCTAATGACCTCACTTCTTCCATAAGTATATTGGTTATTGCATATCGCTTTATAGCCTATATCAACTTCTTAATATGATTAACCTGAAATTCATGCTTTTGGGCCAGGTTATGGGAACTCCAAGTTACATGTGCCCTGAACTTCTCGCTGATATACCTTATGGCACTAATTATAAGTAAACCATTGACTGCGTTGTCTTGGAAAGCTACACCTCACCTGAAACAGAAATCATGGATGAAGGAAAGATGAAGCACTTCCATCTTTCCTAAAGCATTGAAGACTTGCATCTTTATATGGTGAGCTTCAAGTTTTATAATTTAGTCATGATATATATTTCTGATAAAGTTATCATGGAATATGTGAATAGAATAGCTTTTAGTGTTTTCCTAGTTGTCCTCCTTTTCAATACGTATTATGAAATTAGGAACAATTATTGCGTGCATCCACCGAGATTCTTTATTATCTCCTTCTTATATTACTCCGGTGCTAAAATCTTCTCTTAACGTGCAAAATAGAAGTTAGATCAATGGTGAGTGGCCTGTTACATATGCAGTGTGTTGTGCTGGACACGAACAGTAACTTTTCTTTTTCTGGATTGAATCTAAAATGCAGGTTTTGAATCTT
>JAOTJB010028063.1:0-10538 GCA_027123815.1 Erythroxylum minutifolium
ACAAGAAGGAGAAAATTACACCAACATTTCATAATCTATGAAGACCCATTGCCTTTACATGTTTAGCAAAATGAAATGCTAGCAATGGCTTAGTCATAGGGTCAGCCACCATTAGGTCTATAGATATGTACTCTAACTTAATTTCTCCCTCTTCTGTTGCATCTCTAGCAAAATGATACTTCATGCTAATGTGCTTAGTCTTTCCATGATACTTTGGGTCTTTAGTGTAAGCCAAAGTTGCCATACTATCACAATAGATAGTTATGGGCCTTTCCAAAGGCACAATTGACCCTAAGTGCTGAAAAAATTTCCAAGCCATAAGGCCTCTTGCATAGTCAAGGAACTGGCAACAAATTCAGCCTCCATTATTGACAATGTTGTGCAATTTTGTTTCTTGCTACTCCAAGAAATAGCCTCTTTACTTAGCATGAAGACATAGCCAGATGTAGATTTGCATTAATCATTATCACCACCCCAATTAGCATAAGTGTAGCCATGTAAACAAGATTCTCTCCTTAGTAGCATAGCTAATAGTCCTTTGTACCCTTAAGATACTTAAGGACCCTTTTCAATCTCGATTCTAGTGTTAGAAGAATATCTTGCCAATAGACCTACAGTTTGGCTAATGTCAGGTCATGATATACAATATGGCATACATTAAACTTCCAATGGCACTTAGGTATGTGACCTTTTTCATTTCCTCCTTTTCTGGAGTACTACAAGGACACAAATATTGCCCAACCTATCAACCATATGCAAGTGGTGTACTCGTTGATTTTGAGTTTGTCAAGTTGAACCTTAAAAGA
Source organism: Erythroxylum minutifolium (assembly GCA_027123815.1). NCBI lineage: Eukaryota > Viridiplantae > Streptophyta > Magnoliopsida > Malpighiales > Erythroxylaceae > Erythroxylum > Erythroxylum minutifolium. The sequence goes on from JAOTJB010028063.1 coordinate 807, forward strand.
ATCTTATCAATATAAGGTTCTTGAGACAATGCCAACATCTTAGCTTTCCTATCTCTTAAGATCTTAACACTAAGGATATAGGCAACTTCTCCCATAAACTTCATGACGTAGGTAGAAGACAACCATCCTTTCATGGTTTTCAACAAACTCAACCCATTACTTGCTATCAATATGTCATCCACATATAGAGTCATAATGGCAAATTTGGACCCAGACGTGTACACATAAACAAAATGATCTTCATGCATCATCATAAAACCAAAGTTTGTGATTGCATCATGAAACTTCAAGTACCACTATCTTGAAACTTGCTTAAGACCGTGTATAGACTTCTTAAGTCTACATACTTTGTGCTCTTGACCCTTTTCAACAAACCCCTTGAGTTGTCGCACTTAAATCTTCTCTCTCAAATCACCATTGAGAAAGGTGGTCTTTACACCAAAAGGTTCCTTTGAAGAGTCATGACTCTTCCAAGAGTTATGTCTCTTGGTGAAACATCATGACTTTTGGCCAAGGGACACATCCTTTGGCAAAGAGTCATGAATCTTCACTTAAAGTCATGATGGTACACTTATGATCATTCATTCTTGTACATGAGCCCTTTTTTGGGCAAATGGTCACAACCATTGGTTGAAACAACATATCCTTTCATCCAAAGTACACGTACCTTGGTGAAAGGGTGTCATGTATGTTCATTCTAAGGCAAGGTATATGATGAATCTTCCCCATTGGTTGAATTCAACCTCTTGGCCTAAGCCATCCTTTCTTGGCCAAATTCATGTATCCATTTTGAGACAATGACCTTGCACTCTAAATGCATGCATGGGAAGATGCATTATAGCGTACTACAGCTTATGGTACACCATAGTGTCCATTGTACACTCAAGCATGCTAGATTCCTTCATTTAGCACCACCAATTTCGCCCATTAAGTTTGGGTTTCAACTCTAACTTATGCTCCTTAATTAGCTCTTCTAGCTTAACTAGTGTGAACACATTTATAGTTAGCTTCAATTCCTAAGAATAAAAAATGAGCTAGGGTAATCTCAATTGAGTCTAATTGAGCTTATCACCAACTTTCTAGCTATTAACTAGTTTTAATGAACTCCCACAGCTTACCTTAAGCTAGCTTTAGACACTTGACCTAAGGGAAAGTCATGTCAAGCACTTATAGCTTACAAGAGCTTTATTAAGCTCCTTTGAGTTGAGGGTTAGCTCCTTACATGAAACCCAAGCACTTTCAATTATATCTTGGTGCATCAAATGGAATTTGTAGCACTTAAGCTATAAAATTCCAACACCAAACTTAGAGGATAACTTGCACTAGTTTATGCTGGATATAGGAGTGTTAAGAAATAGAGTATAACCAGTACTTAAGTCATATCTACAATTGGTATTAATTTTTTATTGGCCTTTGTAGGCCAGAGTTTCAATTTAAAATTGAATTTCAACATGTAACTGGCACTAGACTAGTCTTTAGTTTATGTATTGTTTATCTAGAACGAAATTGGCACTAATTGTTGTCCAAGATAGGAACCAAACTTGTTATATAACCAGATAAGTTTTCGTTGTTTTTAGTTTTTTCCCTTTTTAAACTCTTGTTTTAAGGGTTCCAAACCTATAAGAGACTTAACAATGCTTATAATTGATCTATTATGGTGTTATTGATTAATCAAAACATGTAGAGAGCTTTTCTTCCATCTTTTAGAGTGCTTTTACATAACTTTCTCTAAAAACTTTTGTCTTGTCTAATGGTCATACAAAAAGGATTCCATTAATCCCTTACATTCATACCCCATGATGTATCTAGTAGCAATTCATACAAATTTAGGAGAAATGGTAGTGATGAATTTATTATAGCCATACAAACAAGAGAAAAAATGAAAATATTATTTCTTACTCTCTTAATTCTTCCACATACAAACTCCTACACACCTTATTACAAAAAGAAAAGGCACAATCTAGAATAAAAACTAGTAATTCTCAAAAGATAACTCACAAACTCTGAATATGTATCAACAAGATAGTAATATACAAAGTGATAATCTTCAACCAACTTCAACATATTAAAAAAAACTTGATTTTAAAAGAACACTTAGAACTTATAAACATTTTTCCCTAATATAGATATTGATAACAAACCTAACATGTTATAATAAACTAAATATATTGGTACATTTTTTATGAATGGAATATAAAGAGCATGTTTGAGTATATTATATTAAACACTCTATGAAACATTACAATGGCTAAAAGTGGATATAGAATATAATTAGGAACATCCAATCATGTTAAAGTTGATTTATTAATAGCCAACTTCTTAGAAAAATTAAAAGAATGGTGGAATAACCAGTTAACTAAATCTCAAAGACATTATATATTAAAATCAGTTAGAGTAAATGAAGAAGAAGAAACCAAATTAGATAAAAATAATGAATTTGTATAAGATGTTGTTCAACCTTAATATTAGTAATATCCATAAAATTTAGAAGACCATCCTCATTTGAAAGATAGGAATGCATAATTATTACCTAACCTAAGATGTAAAGAACATTCAAATTTTACATGATATAAAGGCACTTCTTAACAAGAATAATGCTTAGGGAAAATTCTAATAAATCCTTTTGGAAAGATAAGTTCATTATTGGACTTCCTCCTTTTTAAATAAAATTAGAGAAAATGACCAAGTTTCCTGTAATAAACCAACCTATATAGAATTAATTATTCATACTAAAAAAGAAAGCTTAATATTATGTCCAATATGAAATAACAAAAATAATTAAAGTATGAGATGTTTAAAATAAAGAAATTGTTAGGATTATTATATCAACAATTTGATGTTACTTATAATAATAAAATTTATGCAGGTTGTAATAAATCTTCAAATTTAACAATAAAAATTAAGCATATTATGCATTATTGGAAAGAAGAACATCCTATAGACATCCTAGGTGAAACATTTTCAAAAAGAAAAACAAATACCTTCTTTGGTAGAATTTAAGAATACATTATAGATGTTGTAAGAATGGTTTAATCTAACTCTAGAATTTTTCCTTAGTTGAGCATCTTTCACCCCTTGTCTCTCCTTGAAACCTTCCCTCCTATTTTCATAACAAAATTCCAACCTACTATAAGCTTCCCATACCTTAGTTCATATTACCCCTCCTACTAAGCATCAACGTCAATGCCCTTCAACTTTAGTATGAGCTAATTCTACAAGACTTCAACTAGTACGAGCAAGAACAACCTAGCACCACATGGTCGGAGATTTATCCCTCAAGCAAATTATGTAACATTCCTCTATTGCATTTAAAGGTAGTTACTTTGATAGCACCCCTGAGAAATTCTCAAAGCAGGAGCATCTAAATGGACCAATTCCTTAGTTGTTTTTTTCCTAGAAAAAAGGCTAGCATACATGTTTTAATAGGCCATAAAGAGTTGGAAGAAAGTAAGACTAGAAGAAGATATGATCAGTGAATGGTGATTATTCATATTCTAGTTCAACTTAGTACAAGGGTCGCAAAAGGTTTTAGAGATGGGGCCATAACACTTAAACAACAAAACAATTTTTCTCCAAAAATGGTGACCTGTCTTAGACATGGAGAAAATAAGTTGGGAACATGTTCCAATTAGGATAAAAAAAATTTATATTTACTTGGAATATTGTTCAACAATGGGATTGAGCTATTTGACTAGCTTCATTAAGAAATATATGTTTATACGAAATATCAAGAAGTATGGGAAAAAATTAAGATGCAAAACTATTTATGAAGGTGAAAATAGGATAGGAATTTATCAATGTCATTCCTATTATGAAGTACGATGCAAATAATGAGATGGATGCAATAGTGATGATAAGCTATTAATGGAAGCAAACTATAACATAATAAAAGAAGCTTTGGAAACCAATAGGTAAAACATTCCAAAGAGGAAATTATAAGGAGCTCATGGCAATCGAAATAAAAGAGTAGGGGAAGCTACTAAACCACATGGTAAATCAGAAATAGCATCTTAATGTGAACCCTAAGAACCCACTAATAAGTTGTTGAATGGAATTTCTTAAAAAGCTAAATCAGTTCTGTTTTCAAGAAAACCTTGAACAATGTTTTAACAAACATGAATTAAAGTTATAAAGAAGGATATTGATGCTACACTCTAGGAAAAGAATACATTGAGAGTGATAAGTTAGATGAACACCACAAGGAATAACCTTGATAAGTTCCAAGTTTAATGAAAAACCAACAAAGTGAATAACCTCACCAAAAATGTAAAACAAATTTCAATCTCAATTCTTGTACAAAGACGGATTATATAGGCCAAAAAAAACCTAATCAATTTGTTAGCAATGATTTATTCCTAAAAATAAGGAAACCCTTAAGATTTAGGAAAGACTTTCCAAAACTGATTTCTAAAGCCAAATATAAAAAGTGAACTTTTGGGCCTTCCAAATCAGCTAGAGATCTCCTAAAATCATCAAAATAACACTCTTCTAATTAGGCCAAATAAAATATTAATTAGGCCCATTTAATGCGTGAATTAAGTTGATAGGGCTTATTGATCTCTCCAAACCTAAATCAACTTCTATTATTGCTTGTTGCTACCAAACATCTTCAATCAGTCCATTAAAAGCTTCCTTCATTCTTTTAGCTTTAGCATGAGTTATTGGACCTCTACCAATGTCTAATGGATCATCAAAATATGTTGAACTAGATTGCACCATCCTTGCATGTCCTTAACTGGGTTTCCATCATACCCCCTCTCATCAAAAGGATTCGTCCTTGAATCTTCATCATCTACATAAAATGGAGAGAGATCATAAACATTGAATGCAGCACTAACATTATACTCACCTAGTAGATCCAGCTTGTATGCATTGTCATTAATACACGCAATGAATTGGAATGGTCCATCTCCTCTCGAATGTAGCTTAGAATGACGTTTTGTTGAAAATTGCTCCTTCCTCACTTTCTTACACCCTTTGTTTGCTTGAGAAGCATATTATTCTGTCCTTTTTTTGATTTGATGTCTAACCTTTTCATGCAATGACTTCACCAATTCATCTTTCTTTGTGCCATCTAAACTAGCACGCTCATCAATTGGTAAAGGTGTTAAATCCATTGGAGTCAAAGGATTAACCTATACGTAAGTTAAAAGGTGAAAAGTTATTAGCAAAAGAACGATTATAAGTAAATTCAACATGTGGCAAACAGTCTTTCCAATTCTTCAAATTCTTTTAAATGATAGCACGCAATAACGTAGATAAAGTTTGATTAATTACCTCACTTTGCCCATCAATTTTTGTATGCAGCTTGTTGAAACATTAGCTTAATACCTAGCTTACCCCGTAATGTCTTCCAAAAGTAGCTTAAAAACTTGGCATCTTAATCAGAAACAATGCTCCTTTACACTCCTTGAAGTCGTAATATCTCAAAAAGAATAAGTCTACAATGTGACTAGAATCATTTGCTTTATGGAATGAAATAAAATGAGCCATCTTAGAAAACCTGCCTATAACAACAAAAACTGAATCATTACCTCTTTTTGAGCCAGGTAAACCTAAGACAAAATCCATGGAAATATCTACCCATGGTGTACTTGGTATTGGCAAAGGATTATATAATCCATGAGGCAAAGATCTAAATTTGGCCTATTTGTAAGTTATTCATTTCTCACAAATTCTTTCTAAATCACATTTCATATGTGACCAAAAGAAATGCTCAACAAGTATATCTAAAGTTGTTTTGCACCAAAATGTCCCATTAGGCCACATTCATGAGACTTACGAACCAGTAACTCCTTTAGAGAACAAATAGGCACATGTAATCTATTTTGTCAAAATAAAAAATCTTCTTTCCTACAAAATTTTCCAAAGGCAGCAGGTTCACATGCTTCAAACACATTACCAAAATCAATATCAAAAGATTAAGGTATACCTATGAGACAAAGCATTTGTAACCAGATTTTCCTTACCTTGTTTGTGTTTGATCACATAGGGAAGAGATTCAATAAACTCCACCTATTTCATGTGGAATTTGTTCAATTTACCTTGGCCCTTCAAATGCTTCAAAGACTTATGATTAGTATGAATGAGAAACTCCTTGGGCCACAAGTAATATTGCCATGTCTCCAAGGATCTCACTAAATCATACATCTCCTTGTCATAAGTTGGGTAGTTCAAGGCTGCCCCATTTAGTTTTTCACTAAAATAAGCAAGGAGTCTTTTCTTGCATCAAAATAGCCCCAATACTTATAAAGCATCACACTCAACTTTAAAAGTTTTAGCAAAGTTAGGAAGAGCAAGTAATGGTGTTGAATTAACTTGTCTTTAATCAAATTAAATGCTCATTCTTGTTCACTACCCCACTTAATAAAGGCTTTTAACTAGAATGTAATCACTCTTGCCTTTTATCATTCAATTCACTTAAATTAGTTTTTTAAGGAACTAAAGAAACTCTGATAGGGTTTAGGGTTTAGGATACCTTACAATGCACACTTAACTTATCCAAAGAACTCAACTAGATTGAGGAATGAAAATAAGACGAGAGTAAGAGCTTAAACAATAAAACTAGACAAGATAACAAAGAAAAGGAGATGAAAAATAGATGAATCAAAATAATAATAATAATACCAATTTCAAATTTCAGATAGGAATAAGCAATCAAGTATTTACCCTTTGCTCAACTCAAATCTGCCCTCTTTTACAAAAACTGAGCCTCCACTCTTTTCTTCTTTTTCTTTTATTTTTTTGTCTTGTTTTCTTTTCTTTTCTTTTCTTTTCTTTTTTGACTTATTTTCTTTTCTTTTCCTTTCTTTTTTTAACAAATCACAACTAAGGCTATCAAAATAAGTAAGAAGGAACATATATGAAATAATAAGAAAGAGCATTCAATTTAGAAAAATAATAAGATGAATAGATTTGCAAAGTTTGAGAAGGACATAAGAGAAAAGATTGCAACAAGAAGACAACCAGATTTGTAAGAAATGTGTATGGAAGAAAACAACCAAGATTTGCAAGAAACGTGTATGGAAGAAAACAACCAAAATTTCAAGATTTGTAAGAAAAGTGTGTGGAAGAAAACCAGATTTGCTAGAAAATTGTATGGAATAAAACAACCAAGATTTGCAATAAATGTTTATGGAAGAAAACAACTAGATTTGCAAGAAACTTGTATGGAAGAAACGAACAAAAACAATAAGAAACGTGACATAAAACAATTAATATGCATTAAATTGATTTAGACTAACCAAAGCTCTAAAACCAACTGATGTTCACCTTATAAATCAAGATCTAGGAACCCACGAACAAGTTGTTGAAAAGAATTTCTAGAAAAGCTAAATCAGTTTTGTTTTCAAGAAAACCTTGACCAATGTTTTAACAAACATGAACCAAAGTTATAAAGAAGGATATTCATGCCACACTCTAGGAAAAGAAGACATTGAGAGTGATAAGTCAAATGAACGCCACAGGGAATAACCTTGATAAGTTCCAAGTTCAATAAAGAACCAACAAAGTGAATAACCTCAACAATTTCATAAAAAATAATTCCAATCTGAATTCTTGTTAGAAGATGTAGATTATATAGGCTAAAGAAAACCCTAATCAATCTTCTAGCAATGAATTATTCCTAAAAATAAGGACATCCCTAAGATTTAGGAAAGCCTTTTCAAAATTGATTCCTAAAGCCAAATATAAAAAGTGGACTTTTAAGCTGCCCAAATCAACTAAAGATCTCCTAAAATCATCAAAACAACATAGTCTTCTAATTAGGTCAAATAAACAACTAATTAGGCCTATTTAATTAGTGAATTAAGGTGATAGGGCTGATTCATCTTGCCAAATTCAAATCAATTTCGATTGTTGCTTGTTTAGCCTAAGCATCTTCAATCAGTCCATTAAGAGCTTCCTTAATCCTTTTAGCTTTATCCCAAGTTATTGGACCCCCACTAATGTGTAATGGATCATCAAAATATGTTGAACCAGATTGCACCATCCTTTGTGTGTCCGTAGCTGGGTTTCCATCACATAGAGATAAAATTATAAAGAAGATAGTTTAGAGCCCTAACTAGTAGTTATTTCATCTTTATAATCGATGGTGGGGGTATCTACCCTTCAAGGGAAAGATTAGACAGGGAGTAAAGAGTTGGGGTTAGGTACAACAATTTCGAGGATAACTGAACTACAAGCTTAATCCAAGACAATAAATAAATCAAATCCATTAAGAAATGGTAGAGATCATAGTCTCATAGAGGAAAGATCAAGCAAGGAGCAAAGAGGAGGGAACCTTGACAACAGTTTAAGGAACCCAAAAGCACCCATATAAACATAAAATGATCCCTCACATAATGAAATGTATTTCATTCAATTCTTAATAAGGAGATCGGTAAGTGAAGCAAAGTCAAAGGCCTTAGCAATTATAAAAAGCCCTAAATATTGTTGATCAATAAAACGGAATGTAAGAGAACTTAATTATTCTAAAAAGTGAAAATTAATTCATTACTTTTTGAACAATAGAAAACCATATATCATTTTTCTATTAGAAAATAATTTGAAGCTAGATCAATGCAATTAAATATTTTTGCTTTTAAAGCAAGATTGGTCCTTTATCACCAACCATTGTCACCACTACACTAGTTGAATCATCATATCATATGCTCCCTTCGAAGTCAGATAGGCTCAAATGAAATATATCTTTTAAATTTGTTCTTCCTTATGATCCTAAAGAAATCTTTATCAATTTTGATTATATAGGAAATTTATATTTCTAGGGAATTACCCTTTGTAACAAGTTTCTTTAAAAGGGAAGTGGAATAACTGATCCATAAATATTTCTAAGGGACTTTAACACTACCTTATTTCCATTAAAAGATGAAGGGGAGAAGTATAACACAAAAATCCATTATTATAAAATCTTAGCTTAAGATCATAAACTGTAACTGAATTTGTTACAACAATACTGCCATTAAAAATTCTAGAGTATCTTTCATCCAACTTCAAAAGGATGTCTCATTAGAACTTGGTAATGAGATGAAAAAAAGCTCAAGAGAAATAAGCTCTTAGCTACTATGTTTAAGCACTTAACAATCATTACTCACTACTTAAGCAAAAATCCACAATTTAATGGTTGAAGGGAGATATGAATACCAAATTCTTTTATAATGCAATCATCTCAAGAAGAAACTCCAACAAGATTATCTCCCTCTCATATTAGAATGGTTAAATAATTTAGACGTGGGAAGGAAGGTACATAACTACTTCCTAAATTCCTTGGGGAAAACATCTGATTCTTGTTCTTTTATGCAAACCTCTTAAGTCGTTCATAAATAACTCAATTTCAAGTAAGCAAGCTGAGACACTCATCAAGCCTTATAACTCCAAAGATGTTAAAGAGGAACTATTCTCATTAAACATAAATAATTCTCCCAAGTCTTAATAGGTTTAATGGTTACTTCTTCCAACAATCCCGACACCTAATGAAGGAACAAGTATCGATTGTATATTGGATTTATTCACTTATGAGACAATACTAAAGAAATTAAATAGAACCTATATCTCCTTGGTGCCCAAATCTCTAGATCAAAATTAGTTAACTATAGACCATTATCTTATTGCAACCTGATTTACAAGATTATTTCAAAGATAATAGCTAAAAGTCAAAGATATGTATCACACCAATCCTAGTTCACGTAGGATTCTAAGACAAGATAAACCTAATCTGAATTTTAACAAACTAAT
>JAOTJB010028096.1:0-10538 GCA_027123815.1 Erythroxylum minutifolium
TGCAAATGGGCCCAAGTGGCTAATAAAAGTGTTTGTGATTTTCATTGTGTTGTATTATGTTCTGCTTTCTGATTAAACAGACAAAGTGTTTTCGAAAAGAAAAAGTGGGCACACAAATGAGTGATAAGTGCGAAACATTTTAAAAGAGTTTACAAAAAAAATTATACCGACTTTTGTGAAGTGTTTAGTGATGTGTTAAGGGATGTGACACGCCACCCTCGCGGGACACGAATTCGGGTATCACTGTCGATATCGGGTTCGGATCCAGCGGGAGTGGGGTGTTACATTGGAGACATTATGATGTACAAACAAGTATTTCCTAGTAAAATTAGTATGGTAATTTGATGCATTGAACAGAAAATTCAATAGCAGTGTAGCATAAATTCAGATATTGAGGTTACCAAATCTAGTCTAATGAAGAGGCTAGAATGATTGAATTAAAATTGGGGCAAAAATGAAGTGTTATTAGCTATATAAAATTTAAGACTAGTTTTGTATTATTTGATTATAAAAGCCCTAAGTAAGGATTCAAAATTTTTGAATCTTATTGAGGAATTGGAAATGAATTCAAATTGTGAGTTGAATTGGAAAAAGATATTTTATGGTTATAGAAAAAAATATGTGTACCAGATAAAGATGATTGAGCAAAGAGGTTATTAGAGAAAGTGCATGTAGTAACCTATGTTATACATCCTAGTAGGAATACACTGAAGCAGTATTTAATGACCAAGAATGTCAAAGCTGAATGTTTAACACTATCTCCATCCATTTTCAAGATGTAAAAATCCACTGGAAATACTAAAATGTTAACTTGGTCTAAACCATCCTCAATAAATCCAATAGGATGCACAAATGAATGATCAAATAGTTGAATAATCACATCAGTTTCTTACAGAAAAGCTTAGTAAATTTAATATGGCATGACATTAATAGATGCACCTAAATCTAGTATGACACGCTCAATTTCCTTATTTCCAATGACACATGGAAGGGTAAATGTGCCTAGATCCTTCCATTTTTTTGTAATCTTCTATTTCTCACAGTTGATACATTCTAACCCAAAATTCCTTTTTCTTCAATTTCGTTTTAGTTATGCATAGTTCATTCAAGAATTTTACATATTTTATAACTTGGTTGATGGCTTTTAGAAGTGGTATATTGACTTTTTCCTTTTTGAAGTTATCTAGGATGTCTTTTTCATATTCCTCGTCTTTTGAACTAGCCAATTTGTTATGAAAATGAGATACACATGCATTAATTTATATAATATAAATCATTTTTTTACCTTTATTGATTCTTGAGTTGGAAGTTTACGTGAGTTATTGGCCATGACAATTTTTGGAAGTTTACGTGAACTATTGGTCATGACAATTTACTCTTCATCTTTGCGCATTTTCTTATCTCCTCTTGCATTAATCCTTCTTCTTCTTATTCGATGAAGATAACTGAGTGTGAATCTCAAAATCGTAAATTATTGACAAAAAATTACCGACGAAAAAAATACCATAGCTAATTAGAGACAGAAAATCAATATCCATCTATAACACTATCGTGAAAATTTCCATTTTACGATGGACAAAATTTTTATCGATAAAGGTAGAGGGAAAATATCCTAGCAAAATTTTCAACAGAATATAGTGACAAAAAATTCATAAGCATCGGTAAATTAGGCAGAATGCTTGTCACAATAAACTAGTGTTGGGAATTTACGAATGGATCTATGTTCTGCTGGTGAATTTTTAATGGTATAACTACCCCATCGATAAATTTATGCAAAAATGTTTGGTTCAATAATTAAGCGTCGAGGTTTACCGATAATAATGTATTCCATCGGTAAACTTCTGATGGTCTGGCCACTCCGTCGTTGGCTTCAACTTAATCATTTTAAATAAATCGAAAACGATTTCATTGGCCATAGTGTCAGAAGTTTACTGACGGAATACATTCCCTACTCGTTTTCTCCTATATGTTTTCGCCATCTTTTCTCCTCATCGTCCCTCATCGTCGTGGGTGATCATCATCGGTCATCATTGTCGCTTGTCCTTTTCTCCTTGCCGTCACCCACCCATCGTATGTCATCATCGTCATCTTCCTTTAATCGTCAGTTGAGGTAACATTTTGTTCTTTGATTTTTTTACGACATCGATGAGTTTTGTTTGTTACTATGTTTTGTGTACTGCTTTGATTGTCATTGTCTTCTTTTCTTTGTTTTGGTTATCTTCTTTAGCCGACGGACACTCTAGCTCCGTCGTCTTCTTCCTTTACGTGCTTCAATGACTTCTTCTACGTGTTGGTTGAGGTAAGTTGGTTTTGTTATTTGCTAAGTTTTTATGTACTTGGTTTAATTTGGTTATTTGTTTGTGTTTTGAATCTCGAATTTGAACTTGCTACATTTTTAATGTAATTGGTATGCACCAGCCGAAACTTGTTTATGGTATGAACTTTGGTTTGTGGCGTTAAATTTTAAGTATTGTTAATCTAAATTTAAGTATTGTTAATCTAAATTTTATGTATTGTCAATCTAAAGTATTAGCTTTAAATTTTAAGTATTGTTAATCTCTATTATTAACACATTTTCTTATTGGTTGTGTTTGGTTGTTACATTCTTAAAGTTGGGTTTATCAATGAATTAATATAGGATAAGTTTGAATTTTTTTTAGCTTTTGTTGAATGCCTTGAGATACGTCTTTTTGTTTTTTGCTCTTTTATAAAATGAGTGAAGGATTAAGAAAACCATAATATCCATTTAGTGATCTTTTGCTATTTATTACAGCAATCAAACCATCATCTAAATATATTAAAGAGCAGTAAGTTGAGAGTCTTGATTTTTAACAAATAAGCATGACGCTCAAGGTTACACGTGCTAAGTTTTACTATTTATAACCTTGGTAATTAATGCAAGCACATGGATCGTTTGCGTAGTACTTAAGGCGCTGATCCTATGAAGAAGGGAAATAGTCCTAAAATCTAAGGCATCTAAGTTCGTAATAAACCTAATTAACCAACTAATGCAGAAATTAAATCAATCAATAATCAAATATAAGAAATGGAAGTGCCAAAGAGTAAACAAAAGGGAAATATCACAACCCAACCCAAAATCGACCTAGAAATTACCAAAGGAGAGAAAGGGGATTCTAATTCGAAACTAAGAAAACCTAACTAATTATGCAATTATTGAATTAATGGTCTAGGCGGTCCTAGGTTAAATTACTCTATCTCGAGTTATAATTCTTAACCCTAATTAGAAATCCCTAATTCAAATTATAGGAATTGCGATCTCGTAATCTGCAATTGGTCCAAAACTTAAATTAGTTCTAAAATTACCTATTAACCTACAAGGAATCTATGCCTGATCTCTCGTTATATGACTCTACCGGTTTGATTCAATTCTCTAACTATCGAGTCACCTAACTCTCATTAGCCCAAATTGATGATTTTTACCTAGCTCACCCTCTCAATTTGTTGTTGAATTATTAAGAAAAAAATCGAAATCACAATTAACTCAATAGAAACATAATTGAATAAATTTTATTAATTTCAAAAGTCAAAATCCGAAGGTGAGTATAAACACATTAACTTTCAACACAATGAATCTCAACGCCTATTTCAATTTTATACATAAATAAAAATAAAATAAATGGAAATACTGTCAGGAATGGAATCTTAGAAGCGGCGACAGTACGAAATCACCTTTTTCGGGAAGTACTTCACGTCTAGCAAGTCTCCATGTCTCTCCTCCTTCGTCTCCTTCCTCAATCTCTTGATCTCTCTCTAGGTCTCTCTTAGATTTGACAGAATCTCGCTCTTTTGCAAGACTCTCTGAGCTCTCCTCAGACCCTTGGTGGTTGTCACATCATGTTCTATTTATCCTGAGAAAGCCCTAGGTTAAAGTCGGGGTCGAAACGATCCAGAAAATCTAACAAAATTTGAGTTTTTTGTCAGCCTAATGCAGGGCATGATTGTGGGCCTACCTGCCATGATCGTGACCTGTTTTTAACCTTTCTGTCACGATCGTGGCCCAATGTGCACAATTTTGGCCTGGTTGACGCTCTTTGTCACAGTCGTGGCCTACTGTGCACAATTTTGGCCTGGTTGTTGCTGGCTCTTCCTTCTCTGTCACGATCGTGGCCTATGGCTTTGGGCCAAAACTCCTCGAATCTTTACTGTTCTTCCCTGTTTTCCCTAAAACTCTAACAAACGCATTACAACACTTCAAAAATATAACATTTAAGCTCAAAGACTTAATCTAACCCATAAAAATACTAAAAAAAAAAACTAACATAATTACACCCTAAATGTACACACACCACTCAAATTCACACTAAATAAATAATAATTTCAACTCTAAAACACATGCAGTTACATAACTATCAACATCCCTACACGTAAATGTTTGTTTGTCCTCAAGCAAACAAAACAACAAAACATATAACATACAATGGAATAATGAGGCGATGGCTCTGACTTCATGAAATAAATTTAATTTAAAACACAATCCTTCAATTATGTCAAACCATTAATGAAAAAATATGTGTCTAAGGGCTTGAATTAAATATACAACTTAATCGAGACCTATGTGTTAATTTATTTACCCCTTTTAATTGTACACGCAAATTAATAATTTTTCAGTCCCTTAGACTTTGTAACTATTCCTAAGTACATTTTTCATGAAAATTCAAGCGTATTACAAGTTCTGTAGGTTTTTATTAGAAAATATTTTTTTAAAAAATTTTTATCCCAGACTTAGTCTTTTACTTGGAGGTAAACATTTGTGATGAATGTTGATCTACTTACCTAACTAAGTCATTTTATTAAACAGCTTGGTTGAAATGTCATTATAGCCTTTTTACGCGAAAGCACACATTTGTGTTGCATGTCGATCTGGTTACTTAGCTACATCATGTTTTCAACTGGCTACTAGCTCTATTCATAACTCGACAGTCAGTAGAATAGTGATTTACTAAACAAAACATTTTTTATCACCTACCTTGTTGCTTTTGACTATTTGTTTCCATGAAAAATGCTAGTTAAGCTACCTAACTTAAAAGACCTCAAATTATGAATGAATGTGACAATCTAGAGGGTGCTAAATTTACGCTAAGTCCTAATTAAGTTGTAAAGTCATCCAAAGGCCCCATAATTCACTAATTTCGCAGGTTAATGATAGTTTAAAACCTAATTGACTATGTCAAAAATTAAATGAATTTCACTTAATCTAAGTCATTGACATATTCACACACTTCATACAATGTAACCTAATACTATCATACAATATGCAAAATCACATTCCTAAAATAAAACACACAATTCCTCCCCACACTTGAACAACACATTGTCCTCAATGTGAGAAGGAGTTACACACAAGCACATAAACAAAAGGGAAAGACAAAAATTAAAGTAACAAAGAACAGATAAAATGAACATTAAATATAAAATAAACATAAACATAAACATAAAGACAAAATAGACCTACAGGCTAATGTGGGAAAGAAAAATTAATTTGGGTTAGACAAAAATTTCAAGGGGATGGAGGTGGTGACTGTATTGGAGGTGGCAATTGAATACCCTGAGACTCAAAATACTAATGGATCTGTCGGATATCTTGACTCTGGGGTCGTTACATGTGCGCCATCTCTGTAAATGTCTTGGTGTTCTCCCCAAGCTTCTTGTTGGACTCGGAGATTGCATCCAATACCTTTTTCGATCCTTCTCTTCCTTTTCTTCTTCTTCTTCTGATTCCTCACTTAGAACAACGGCATTCAGGACACGGGTTGAAGTGCAAATTGGAATACTCTGGTCTATACACCACAGTATGAAAAGTTCCTTAGTGGAACACTTGTTGGTTTCTGACTTGTGAAAAATTAGCTGACACATAAATTTGTATAGTAGCAACTGTTTATAGGACTAGACAATGTTGTTGTGTGCATTCTTTACGTAACATCGCTCAATTCTAGTCAGCTTATACCAATATTGGAAGACACAGAAATCGTCATATTGATCAATGAAGGTGGATTCGGGGAATCCACACATCTCACACATAAGTTTGATAGTCAGTTTATAAGCTTGGCCTCCCAATCAAAACTGCAATTCTCTTGTGTTCTTAGGGTCAAAGGTCAAGGACGTGAAAATTTCTAGTGCAAGCTCTTTATAAATATGGAACTGGAACTGTATGAGCTGGCCCTACTGGATTCTCTCAGCTAGGTTATCTTCCCGCTCACGTAGTTGTAGCTTATCTAATGTATCAATGTCAAAATACCTAAGAGATACAATTTACCTAGAGCAAAAGGATAAAAAACGAATGCCTTCCTTCTCAATATAGATGGGGAATGGTGCTCTAAAGTTTGCCATTCAGTTCCTACACCCCTGGCCCACAACTTGTTGTCTTCTATATGGCTCTCGTCGGGCTAATTGCTTAATGCATGGCATGTTTGAGGTAGGATGTGAGAGAATATAGGAAGGTTTTAAAAAATTTTAATTATAGGTGAGAGTGTCTGAATGTATGAATTCTAGAGAGATAAAATGAAAGTGAAAGTCAAAGTGAAAAAGAAGTAAGAATTGAATATATACGTGGTAAGAAGGGTAAAATGGTAAAAATTTTCATTTAAAACTCGTGTCTACCTTGTTTCTACATAATCGCAAGCCATGATCGTAGCATGTGGCATACCACCAAGATCATTTGCACTCGCAGGCCATGGTCTTGGCCTACGACTGTCCTTTAACGCTAAGTCTATATCAATAATTGAGTGCACAGTAGCTAAGAATGGTCTCCTAAGAATTATCGGGGTGTCCTCATCTTCGCTGATGTCCAACACATAGAAATCCTTGGGAAAAATAAATTTACCGACCTTTGCTGGCATATCTTGTATGATTCCCATTAGTCTATGAGAGGTCCTAACAGTTATCTTAACCAAAAACTTAATAGGCACTAACTCTCTTAACCCAAATTTAAGATTGAAAGTGTGGGGCATCATATTTATACTCGCACCTAAGTCCGCAAATGCCCTATCTATAATACTATTGTTGATACTATAAGGGAAGACAACGTCCCTTGGGTCCTCTTTCTTCATCACTATATTGGGGTTTACTTCTAGTGGTTACTCCTCGACCTACTTCTTGACAGATTCTTATAGTTTGAGCTTCGATTGTATTCAGTTTGTCACTTACTTGATCTTCTTATGCTTAATTTCCCACAATTGTTCCGCTTCCCTCTTTGCATATAACTCTTGATGCTGCATGATGGGGAACGGAAATACCCGTCAAGTTACTTGAATTGATTCCATCACAGGCTTAGTTGAAAGGTCTTTTTCAACTACTTGACCTTTTCCTCTGTCTTCTACCTTTTCTTGCACTTATGAGGTTTCTCCATCTTGAGTCTGAGTTATGACCATGATACGCTCCTTTGGGTTAGACTTGGTGTTGTTTAGAAGAGTTCCAACATTTTGAGTCGACATTCCTTCCCCGAGCTGCCCCATTTGGACTTCTAAATTATGTATAGACAAGGGCATGATTCGTCGTAACTTGCTTGAATTTACTCTCGAGCCTCCTATGTGCCTCCTCCATACCTCCTATCTTGTCTAAAATCCTGTCTAATTTTGAATCCATCAAGCTTGTCTTATCTTACTGAAAGCTCAATTGCCCTTAAGGCCTAAACTGCCCTCCATTATTATTGTTCGACTAGGAAAAGTTGGGGTAATTCTTCACTCGGGGTTATGTGTGTTGGACTAGGGGTTATTACCCCCTCCTCATCCAAATTGCGCCCTTATGTAATTCACTTGCTCCTAGTTATCCTCTCTCATCAGGTAGTAGTCCAGAGTGTCATGGTCTACTTAACCACATAACTCACACTTCGTTTGCATGGCCTTAATCGAAGCGGACGATGACGCCTTCATATTACTGAGTTATCAAGTTAGATTATCGATCTTAGGTTGCATCTCTGATCGACTGCGACAATTCCCTTCTACTCTTTAAAGGTAGTAGGTTGCCTACTTCACTCACTCGGCAATAAACAACTATTACTTGCCATCTCTTCAATTAACTACACTACTTCATCGATCATCTTAAGCATCAAAGATCCTCCTCACGTTTCATTGATCATGCCTCTGGTAGGTGTTACTCCGTTCTAGAATGTCTACAAGAGAAATTCCTTAGGTAGATTAGGGTGTGGGCATCTCCTCTGTAGGTCTTTATAATGCTCCCACACTTCATAAATTGACTCAACGTCACCTTGTTGGAAATTGGTAATTTTCTTTATGATCTTTGTGGTCTTCGTTAAAAGGAAGTACTTATCCAGAAAAGCATGCACAAGCTGCTCCCATGTCGTGATGTTAATGGGGCTCAGTGAGTGATGCCAAGCCTTCTCTCTGTCCCTAAGTGTAAAAGGGAATAATGTAATCCTAACAGAATCCTCTGACATGTGGTGATACCAAAAAGTAGAACAGATCTTGGGGAAACTAACGATGTGTGCATTCAGATCTTCATTCTTCAGTCTCTAAAATTGGACATTCTACTGCAGCATGTTTAAGAGGGCTGGCTTGATTTCGAATGAGACCGCTTGAATAGGCAGTCTAGTCACTCCTTGGTTTGCTGGGTTAAACCCTGATCTCATAAAATCCATAAGGGTCCTCTATTGTTGCCTCCTAGGGTTAACTTCCTGATCCATATTTCTTTGAAATTCCTCGATCATTTGTGATTTCTCGATCTCTTCTTCTTCCTCTTGACGAGCTTTCCTCAAGGTTCATTCTAATAACGTTATATCTAAATCTATCTTTTCAACTGCATGACTCAAACCTCTTGTGACTCTTATGCTCATGTAAGAGCACGATTTTGAAATAAAATAAACGAAACAAAAATTAAAATTGAAAACTAATCTAATGACTTTAACTATAGAACTAAATTTCCTTCCCATCAACGGTGCCAAAAATTGTTTGCTCAAGGTTACACGCGCTAAGTTTTATTATATATAACCTTGGTAATTAGGCCAAGTGCACGAGTCGTTCACGTAGTACCTAAGGTGTCGATCCCATAAGGAAGGGAACTAGTCCTAAACTCTAAGGCAACTAAGTTCACACCAAACCTAATTAACCAACTAATGTAAAAATTAAATCAATCAATAATCAAACATGAGAAATGAAAGTGCCAAAGAGTAAATAAAATAGCAATATCACAGCCCAACCCAAAATTGACCTAGAAATTATTAAGGGAGAGAAAGGGGATTCTAATTCAAAACTAAGAAAACCTAACCAATTATGCAATTATTGAATTAACGGGTCTAGGCAGTCCTAGGGTGAATTACTCTCTCTCGAGTTATAATTCTTAACCCTAATTAGTAATCCCTAATTCAAATTGTAGGAATTGCGATCTTTTGATTTGCAATTGGTCCAAAACCTAAATTAGTTCTAAAATTACCTATTAACCTATCGGGAATTTATGCTCGATCTTTCGTTACACGACTCTACCAGTTTGATTTAATTCTCTACCCATCGATTCACCTAACTCCCATTAGCCCAAATCGATAATTTTTACCCGGCTCACCCTCTCATTTTGTTGCCTAATTATTAAGAACAAAATTGAAATCACAATCAACTCAATAAAAAACATAATTGAATAAATTTTATTAATTTCAATAGTCAAAATCCGAAGGTGAGTATAAACACAAACTTAACTTTCAACACAATGAATCTCAACACCTATTTCAATTCTATACATAAATAAAACTAAAATAAACGGAAATACTTTCGAGAATGGAATCTTAGAAGTGGCGACGACAAGAAACCACCTATTTTGAGAAGTACTTCGTGTCTAGCACATCTCCCTGTCTCTCTTCCTTCATTTTCTTCCTCAATAACTTGATCTCTCTCAGATTTGACATAATCTCACTCTTTTGCACTACTCTCTAAGCTCTTCTCAGGCCTTTGGTGGCTATCACATGATGTTCTATTTATTTGGCGAAGCCCTAGGTCAAAGTTGGGGTCGAAACAGTACACAAAATCTTATGAAATTTGAGTTTTTCTATCAGCTCGATGCAGGTTTAACCTTTCTATCATGATCATGGCCTAATGTGCATGATCGTGGCCTAACTTGACACTCTCTTTTATAATCGTGGCCTACTGTGCATGATCGTGGCCTGGCTATTGCTAGCTCTTCCCTTTCTGCCACGATCGTGGCCTGTTGTGCAAGATCGTGGCCTATGGCTTTGAGCCAAAACTCCTCAAATCTTTGCTATTCTTCCCTGTTTACCCTAAAACTCTAACAAACACATCACGGAACCTAAAAAATATAACATTTAAGCTCAAAGACTTAATCTAACCCATAAAAATACTAAAACACACAAACTAACATAATTATACTCTAAATGCACTCACACCACTCAAATTCACACTAAATAAATAACAAATTTAACCCTAAAACACATGCAATTACATAATTATCATCAACATAGGAGGTTTCTAATTTCATTAGCATAAAATTTTCTAATTTAAAAACTTAATAAAAATGTTGGTCCTTAAATGGCATGCAAAAGGGAAGGAGTGAATTGCATA
>JAOTJB010028105.1:0-10537 GCA_027123815.1 Erythroxylum minutifolium
TATTAGATGATAACTTAGTGTCCCTACATAATATATGTGAGCATAGTATGCCATGGTACATAATTGGACCAATAAGGGTTATCCATAAATACAAAACTAATATGTACTTACTTGTAAAATGGGATACCTACCCTAGATTAAATGGATTCAAATCATTAGATACCTGTTCATACATGTACCATACTCATTACATACATGTTAACTAATTTGCCATGTTATAGTTCCAAATGTATAAGGTAGTTCCACTAGTACCTATATGTATTACTTATTGTACTTACCTTACCTAACTCAATATAAAACCATGTGTATTAATGATGATATCTTATCATACACGTCACCTGAATGGTACAAACAAAACAAATGTATATTGGCATCTGTTTTGGATATTACCATAAAGGCACATGGATATAACATTAGGTAATTATACCAACCAAGTCATTACTTAACCAACATGTAATGACTTGGTATAATTGGTGTATTAACTACCCTATACATAAGATAGACATAAAGTATACCGATGCATTATATAAATGTCTATTGTATATACCAATGTAAGGAATAATTATGATACTTGCACATGGTATCATACACAATGCCAGTATGATACTGTAATGCATACACCACTATCTAAGAATCACTAATTATTGTATACATAACTTTCTACATATTCATATTTGATGTTATCTACACTAGCCATATGTTAAATAATCATTACACTTATCATTAATATGGCAATTACATCTATGTAATATGGATGTATAACATGTGCCATATTTACACATTGTTATGTAACCCATGATAATTAGTACGGTACACACATTTGAGCACCAACCTGGTATGTTGGAAATGCTTACCTTCATTATACCTATTATATAATTACATATAGTGAGTGGGTATACATGTAAATAAGAGTGTACATGTAGCCATATGGCATGGGAGAGGAACAGGTTGGTAATACCATAGACTCAGTTACCCATCATGTATGTATAAATGATGTAGCAACCTTCTATTAATTAGTGTTGTCCATGGCATAGTTGGAGGGTATCTATAACATTATACTAGTGGATATATGGCCAAGCTACACACCAGAGGGTAGCTTCAACCACATTACCATTATGTGGAGCCTGATGTGTACCCCATCCTATATTACCTGATGGTTAGATGTAAACATGATCAAACTGATGTGTGCTATATCAACACAGGTATAAGAGGAGTAGCATACTAGATAGGGTACTTTTATTATATGCCAACATTACGATAGATATACCATAACTTAGAAGACAATGTGACATTATACTAGTGGATACATCTCGCTCATAGTATGACCTTTGCATGGTAAGTACAATATAATATGTAACATATCATCAAAACATCCTGTATCTATACATGTTTTGTCATTAGTGGAGTGAAAATGCTATCCAAAATCTTAACATTAGGTTTTGTGTGTACCAAAGAAATTATACAACCCACTAGTACTATGCATATATTATACATTAAAAGATGGTATAACCTAATGTATATTATGGTTAGGGTACATGGACCTGACATAAGGATGGGCTTTATGGGATATGACTAGGACCGATGAGTATTACCTAACCTTGGCCCCATCATATAACAAGATAACTTATTGTATATCGTATTTCTGTTGTCTTGCATATATGATACATTAATTTAGTCGGGGACACATTGGGTAACATTGAGGTTGTGTATGTTACATACCAATTTAAGTATGTAATATGTTAATATGCCTATATATGTATTTGTGATTATATACCTTGGTTGAGTACAGGTAATAGCATGTGTACAATGTGTCTGTTACAAATATGCACCACATCAGTGTCTAGTTGTTATATATACCATATTATGACAGTTATATGTAGGGCTAACTAATGCATAAAATATACATTGTACGTAATGTATGTTTAGTGACCAACATAAATTCTTCGTTATACCATTCATACCATACGTTTTCAATGATTACATTGTACTAATAATAGTACAGTCTATTATATTTATCCACCTATCATGTACGTCTCACAGCATAGTGGTGGTAACTATCTCACTTATTATAGGCATATTATATCCATATGGGTGGCTACATTATCATGATAGATACAGGAATATGGGGTGCCAATGGATTTATAAATGTATTGTAATCTACTCCTCACCTAGGACTAGTATGGTTATCTTTAAAATTGGTTATATCACCTTGATATGACATGACATAATATCAAGCGTGTGGAGCACATATATGCTAGATTACATAATATATTAACAGTAATGGTATGTTTGAGATTACCATGTCTTTATTTCATTTCCACTACTATACGTTTAAGGTAATCCTAATAAGATATCAGATTTGGGCAGTGTCATTACTTAATATATTACAATATGTTCCAGACCTATTGTAGTCCCGATGTATTCAAAACTATCATGTGTATACCATTACCAGATGTATAGACTATGTATGCATGTACATATTAATTAATGGGTGGTCGGAGACATTCAGACATAAACAATGACAACATGCATACATAGTCTATAGATCTGATAATGGTATACACATGATAGTTTGGAATACACTTGAACTACAAAATTTCTGGAACATATTGTAATATATTAAGTATAACACTAATGGACTGGAGTGAACCATTTATGATATATCCATTATGTTAACCCACCCTGCAATAGTATTTAGTACTCCTCACCTAGGACTAGTTGGTTATCTTGAAAATTGGTTATGCATAATACATAGTGTAATTACACTTTTGGATATGGGTAGGTAACATGTATATGAACCAATACATACCATACATGTTAGTAACTGGTGGAATTGTATGATGTGGTTTATATGGTTATCACATATAACACATATTCTACTTAGAAATTCACATCATTGACACATCCATAACATATGGATGTGAATAATTATAGTTTAGTTACAATATCCTATTATTAAATACCAATACATGTATATATTATGTCCCTTAGTATCACTTGTACTACTATTGTAAAATGTGTTATATTTTAAGACAACTAATATACATGTATTGGTCTACAAAAGTAATATACATTTACTTATGGGTATATCATACAAGTCCCACATTTATCATATGCTAGTTAAAGTCATACATGATTACATATGCATGATAAAAGCATGGTTTTACTCATGAATAATACATGGTAGCCAAGAGTAATGTGATGAGTTGTAACACACTAGGGTACTATAATTAACACTAATTATAATAGTGGATGCACCTATTATAATCATTCTAGGTTGGACACATTGGTTATAACTAATAATGCATATGCATTACACATACAAAAGTATATACAAAAGTATTATATGTACCTCCATGTAAATATAACAATGGAGAGGGTCTTTTGTATTTCTGAAACTGTGTTGAATAGCTATCTGAGAGTTTATTTGTTATATTGGACATATGCATCAATATCCCATTTACAAGCACCCTAATTATGATGGTATGTTAGTCCAAAACTTTATAATTATTGATGCATATATCTATTATACTTACCATTAAAGTAGGTAAGTAGTGTGTATATAACCACTACTAAGGAGAGCACATATTGACCATTATACATGTGTGGCATGGATATATTATAGCCCTCTACTGGGTAGGATGATATATGGCATGATATAGTCCTAGATGGGTATACTAATTATTACAATCCCCTAATATAGGGGTAGTTATGTGATGATGGTCTTTATGATCGTGACAAGGAAGATGGGAATACACACTACATGTATTCATAATGTAACATGTAGTGTGTATAACAATGCAATTGTAACACCATATGGCAAGTACAATATCTCACAATAATTAGTGGATATTGTATAGGTTTAACTGTACATCTAGTCTTTATCTAATACATTATATTATTTATATGTCATACCATGGTATAATTAGAAGTAGGTATTATGCCATCATAGGCATGACCTATATAAGGTACAACATACCACCTATATAGGTGATAATATTTATATGTCATACCATAGTATAATTACTTAGGGTAAACTAGTTACACAACCGTTTTTATGTAACTATTTATGTCCATCCACTGACATAAATATTGTTATGTCTTTAGGTCATACTAGTGATCCTATTATCATGGTATAATTATCATATTGTATAGGTCCTATCACACTATGAGCATGGGTATAACAATTACTATCCATTCCATAAGGGTAGTTCAATACAACATACCCTTTCCATTGTGTATGTCCAACTAATAAGGACACCACTTATACCATACCATATATGGCTAGCAATATGCGACTACACATATGGTACCATTCATATTTGTTAGCCATCTGGAGATAATGGTCATATCATAATATGACCATTGTCATATGACCATTATTATTGTGTGGCATATATTTAACATTACATTCTATACATATGTTATAGAATGTAACACCTATATTATGTTAAGGTAGGACATGTCATATATGGGCAGTAATGGTATGAATGGTGTGATCTAGGTACCAAGCATGCTAAATATGTTACCATGGTTGGTGTATCAATGTTACCTAGATCACACCATTCATACACCAACCATGGTAACATGTTTATTATGCTTGGTATGCAGGGGTTACCTATGGTATGCGCTCAAGTACAGTGGGGTATGTCATAAGTTGGGTTGGAAATAGGAACTATCAATTTCACATCCAATTTTGTAGGTTTATAACATTACTATTACAAAAATGGTAACGTTATCCTTTTCTGAGATATTTGCAAGGAATATGATGGTTGTTACTTACAGGTGGTTATGGATGTCTTAATTGAACCTAAATGCCATGCCAAGTAGTTAGTTAATTAAGGTTGTATCAACTTATTTCAATTTGAGGACATGCTGAGTATTCAACTTACATAGATGACATACCCCCCATAATTATCCTTTAAGTAACAATAAGTTGATACTTGCCTACATGATTAATTTTAGTAGGTCATGATGATATAAAACTAATATACCATTTATAATGATCCAAAGGTATGTATTGAACATGTAATAAGCCAAGCGGTAACATGTTCAGTCCCTATGGGTACCCGTGGGTAAATATATGGTATGACTTACACCATTCAATAGCTTGGTGTTATGTGATCTAATGCCATTTATACAACCTCTTTTGCAGTATACACTCAAGAATGCCTGTGATTACCCCTTAGTCCACTTAATTACAATCTAAAATACATTGCATATACAATCCATATAATAATTGCTAGTCAGAAGGGTATCACATGACCATACATGGTACTAACTAAAATAGGTTAGTTACCTATTTTAACTTAGGCACATTGGGTATTTTCCTTGCACATGGGTTGGCTAAAGGTATCATATATAGCAATTATACAGTGGGTGTACTATGGTAGCATAATTACATATACCCATGGTATGTATTATAATGTAGAACATGTACAACTTTGGATACCTACTAATATCGGATAACTGATGCACATTCAACTATAATATAATCAACATAAAAGTAATGTAGATGTACAAAAACCCAAGTATATATAATAATGACAACTAACCATATATGAGTGTGGTACTATATATAGTACATTAAGTGATATGTTTCATATAACATCTCATTGTGGTATATATCTGAGATGTTATCCATATGACCTACCATTAGGCTATATGATCATGTCACTATATAGCTATGATTGACCTATGGGTAATATATGACCATAATGGGACTGGAAGCCTAATCATATAACAAAGCCAACTCTGCAGATGTTACAATTAACATAAGTCATAACCTGGGAACACACATATGTTACCACCACTATGCCCTTGGTATTATGGCTGTAATATTTAGTAATTGTACATATTGGGGCTGTCATTAGTTGAATAGTAAACATTGTCACTAATCGTTAATTTGGTTAGATTATAATTAGTAATCTAATTAAGCAATTATCATACTCAATAGTATCCTTCTAAGGTCTATATCAACTAAAATAAACACGGTGGAGTATATTTGTAGTTTAATACAATATCAATATACTATTAGTGGATATCACACCATGTCATACACTGACGTCAGGTTAACAACAAATAAGAGTTAGCAACCCTATATTTGTTTAATAATATCTATAAAGGCAGCCATTTAAATAGGTATGCACAGGTTGTACCTATATTATTATGATTGTGTACTTTGACAATTATTTTGGCTTAATTAGACAAGGGTAGTCCTAGTGGGTACATATAATATATGGTATGCCAATGCCACCTCTAGTGTGACCAATCATGATGGAAGTGAGATATTACCATATGGGACATACAACATTATGTATTATAACAAGCATATGTATGGTACTGTACCTAATGCCAATTACATATATGGTCATACAATCTTATATAGGGACACATACAATGGTATGAGACATATAAGTACCCACTCATTATCATGAAAACCATATAAACCACATGTTTCAGCATAATAGGATTGGTATTATGTGAAAGACATTAATTATATGGCCTTTTCTCATCTCCTGTGTTCGACATACTTATTGTTTTAGAAACGGTGGGATATTAGATCTCTATAATAATCTTGTAATAAATTAGAGACATAATTTGGTGCTATCATAACCTTTCATATGTCTTATTATAAGTCATTATCCTATTGTGTACAAACCATTGCATGTATGGTATTTGGTGCATGTAATTATGACCTTGCTATTTAGTATATATCTATATTAAATAGATGGGAAAAGGCCACATCTCAAATTATATATGTTATGCAATGTCTAAAGTGAATGGGGTACAAATTAGTCTCAAACTAATACATGATGTCACGTATGGATAATAATTCTCAGATGTATATCTTATATGACATATGGTACCATAGGGTTACAATTAACATAAGTTAATTATGGATGATGTGCCAATGAGGATCACACTCTAACACATGGCCAAATATATCATGTTTGTAAAGCTATGCATGTAACTATAATACATGATTGCAATGTAACATATCAGATTAATTATCTGTCATGTACTCAATTAGTAATGATATAACCAACCAAGATAACACATATGTGGCAGACTATACTATTATTGGTAGGGGTAAATGTAGTGCTTTCAACATTTATGGTTATGTGGGCAAGAATAGTATGTAAAGATTCCATACAGTAAATTTATGTTGTATGCATGACATTCACATAGGTTAGTACAACTGTAATGATAGAAGTATGTTATATTACATTTATGGTACCTTGTGATATTTGTAAGGCATCAATACATCCAATGTATGTCCTATATTTATGCTAGTACATGAGACTATACGTTAAATCACATTACTTACACAACCTTATCTCTTAGTTTGGTGAATAATACATAAAATTGTAATATGCACCCTGACATGTGAATGTATAGCATATGTCAGGGTACATATTGCAATTTTATGTTACAATAGACATATGCATTTTTGGTGTGACCAAATGTTGACATATATTATAGGGGACAAATATATGTGTACACAAGCTTGCAATATGTACATGTGGGTAAACACACACATGGATATCATGGCAAAGGTACACCTACTAATAGGATGTTTGCCACTCTAGTGTATACCATAATGAAATATATGCATACTAGGAGAGTTTAGGATATATGATGCACTCTAAACATGTCAAGGTTTTAGTGCATGCATTCTCTAGGTCAGAAACATCCAGCATTACACTAGTGTGGACAAGATTTCACTAAATATCATAGGACATACTTGATGACATGGTTGATACAACCATATGTTATTGATACCAATAACATTACAATTAATGTTATAATAGGCATCGTATTATCCCATATGGGTGTTTTCTAACCTAGAGGTATGTGATTGAGACATGTCATATTATGGCTATTACAAATCCAATATACATTTAGGGTATTATATACTAATGAGCACCAGGTATTATGACATGGTAGTTAGCTGGTACTAATGTACAGTACCATATAATGTTGTTATGCTACCAAAGACCATTAATAGGTAATTGATATGTGGACATTATCACAAACTATATAGTAAGTACTAGGTATGGGTAAAGGGATGTATACCATTATGGGTGAATCCGGTGCAGATATATTAAGTATTGTATACCCAATATATAATTGCAACAACAGCTGATGGTATTTAATGTCATCATGGGCAGCCATATTATTAGCAATGTGAGTTACCCTCGCATTGCTAATAATTGAGCTAGTGGCATTATATAACTTAGGATAAGATTACCCTTACTAGATATCACTACGGATTGTCCTCCATGGTTCCCTACATGGATATAACCATAACAAATTATAGCTGTATCATGTGCATGAATATACACAGGTAACCTCACCCAATGTATAACTTGTACATAGACTATACTATTAATGGTAGGGGAAAATGATTTTGACATGAAGGTAATATTCTATACATTTCCCCCTAATTTGATGTGTTATAGTTTATTGGTACATACCTATTCACTATAGTTAATAAGTCAATGACAATAAACTGCATTAGACTTAGATAATTACTACTAGGAGCTAACCGTAACGTGCCATTACATATAAGGGCATGTATGTAAAACAAATGGGTATAAACTACAGTATGAAGTCCTTGGTCCTTGTAATGGTAATAAAGTGAAGTTGGCGGTATGCACTTATATAGAGACACTCAAATAGAATTTCATGCTTGGTATCACCTTTAAGCATGGGGTGTATAAAAATACCCAACCTCCATTTACATAACTCTATATCAATGGTTACTATATGTCTTATTAACACGAGCTATGTTATCATAATTATATCCCTGATATTGATATAATGGTATCAATATCATAATTGGATGGATATAACACATCAATATTGATATGTTGGGCAATTACGTACCCTGAATGTCTAATTATAATGTCCAAATCCAATTACATACTATTAGATATTTTATAGATAACTATATGTTTTCTAATAATAAATACCTTCTATTATAATGACTACAAGTATAAGTTGTATATACACCATAATTGGGGGCCAACAATCTAAACACCTGGTATATAGATCTCTTATTATATCAGAAAAGTCCCACATTAATACCCAGTATGGTATAATACATCACCCTATTACCTATATAGGGTAATACCATGTTAAGATATGCATTGCAGCATGTGTCTACTTAGGGGTAATAGATACCCTACTAATGTTGTGTATATACCCTATATAACCTCTATATCACCCTATATAGGTAAGATCTTAAATGGTATGAGTGAACTAACATGATTAGGTAAAATGTATTCTAGGCCATTTTTAGCCTGACTTAGTAGAGTTTGTATTACATAGGGTTCACATTACTGAATGGTATATATGGGTGTTCAAACTGATCTATTAAATGTTGTACTGCCAAGACAAGTTATTAGCCAAATCTATTCACTTGAGAGACAGTGATAGATTCCTAAAACAACGTATCCTATAACAATTAATCATTTAACATTTTGTGAGTGGTTATTACGAATACATGCTATTTCAGGCATTCAGCATCATAGTTATAGGGTACTAGGGTAATATGATAATTACACCCTATAACTAAATTAATAGGGTCAAAATCACTGTATAGGGTCCATTTGTGTGTATAGTATGAAAATTGTCTATAGCAAACAGTCTTGGTTACTTGTTTGTAATATACATAATGTTATCATAGTAAGTACACTTAAATGGGGTATATATATATATATATATAATGTAATGTGATCCATAACTAATCATATACTACATACATGGTAGGTCAACACAATATAAAGAGTTATACCATGTCTATGTAAAATTACTTATAAATGTAACACATTAGTGGTATACATTTATTTTGGTATACATGCCAATTAAATTCTTGGCATGTATACCAAAATATGGACTAAGGTGAGGCACATGGTACTCATGCATAACACTTATCAAAGTTTATGTGAAAGATAAACTATAGGTATAACAAAATGTCTAGACAAAGGGCATTCGACTAGTATGTGCGTGGTATGACAAAATATAATAATGATAGCCATTGCATAGAGTGCTCTTGCTATGACCCAAATCCATCACATGATTATTGGCACCTGAACAATTATATACCCAAGTGAGTTGTGTGACTTATGATTAAGGCCAATATTATACAATGCTGGTACCCATGTGGTGCATCACAATAAATATTAATATAATTGATACAGAAACTCCAAGAAAACAAGGTTCTTGAAACCTCCTAATCCTATTGAATCAAATCCCTAATCAAACTCCAATTATACAAAATTGAGACCCAAACCCAAAGAAAACAGAAGGATTGAACACGCCACAAGCGATTACCTTGATAAGTGATGCAATCCTTTAAGTAACAACAAGCCTTTCTTGAAGAGAATATCTCTAAATTTTATTAATCAACTAATCTAAAGTTTACAAGGATAAAAATAAGGTATTATACCCTTTCACGTCCTAACCCTAAAAGGAATAGGTTACAAACCCATTTAATGCTAAAAACAAGCCTAATCCTAACTAGTTTAGG
>JAOTJB010028148.1:0-10534 GCA_027123815.1 Erythroxylum minutifolium
AAGTTAGAGACTTGGTCAAATCAGATTTGTTATGACCTTGTTTCTTAGAGTTCTATTAGAATTAGTATTTATAGGGTCTTAGACATTCATGATGGAGGAGGAAGCCAGATGGAAAAAATAGAGATAGAGTTTTCTCCTTGAGTTCTTGAGGGAAAAAACCCATAACTTATCAAAGGAATCCTTTCTTGGTGGCGTTCACAGCACTTCCATTATAACTTTCATTCAAGTTTCTGTATTCCTTGGGTTTAGACTTTAATATAGTCTAAGTTTCTGGTTTCATTATTTCTTGAGTGTAGGTTCTTTGTACCAAGGTTCTTGTCTTTTTAGACAAAGGGTCAAGGTCCATCAACCCAGATTTTTGTTTAGGTTTCTTGGGATCATATAATCAAATTCTTGTGGGTTTTCTAGGGTTCATCTCTATTGGGTTCACATCACTTGCAAGAGTATGATCCCGTATGTTTCGACAGAAGAATCAATCATGTATGCTATATTATGTACAAGACCTGATATATTGTATGCTCTAGGTGTTACTAGAAAATATCAATTGGATCCTGGTGAGGGTCACTGGGTAGCTATCAAGAATATCTTAAAGTACTTGAGAAGGACTAAGGATGTATTCTTGATATATGAAAATAGAGATCTCGTAGTGAGCCGGCATACAGATGCTAGTTTTCAATCTGACCAGGATGACTCTAAATCCCAGATATGTTATATTTTCACACTGAATGGTGGAGCAATCAGTTGGAAGAGTTCCAAACAAGAGACAACTGCAGATTCGATGACCGAGTCAGAGTACATTGCAGTTGCGGAAGAGACAAAAGAAGCTGTTTAGATCAAGAAATTCATTATGGAACTTGGAGTGATTCCTAACATAGTAGTCCCAATATTATTATACTGTGACAACAATGGGGCTATTGCTCAAGCCAAGGAACCAACGTCTCATTAGGGAGATAATTGATAGAGGTGATGTGAAGATAGAGAGAGTGCCCACAGATTAGGACATCACTGATCCTTTGACTAAGCCACTTCCTCAAGCAAAATTTGATTCTTGTGTACTCACCTATAGTATTAGATACAAGGGTGATTGATTTTAGTGCAAGTGGGAGATTATTAGAGTACTGCTCTAAAGGCAATCACTTTTAGCACTTTTGTACAAACTTTATTTTAATTAATAAAGTAAAAGGCAATTTTCATTAATTTGATATCCATTTATATATAAATTGATGTCGATCTTAAATCAAATTATTGAAGTCCATGATACAAAACATAGAATGAAAGAAATCATGAGATCATGGTAATGAAATTCCTATCATATACAATTATATTAGTATCTAAATAATCCCTAGTCATAGGAATAATAAGATAGGACATTATTAATCCAGGTAGACTAGCACATGTTATACTCCTTGATTTGATTAAGCAGTGGATCTCATAAACTGTAAGCATGAGTTGTTTAGAGTGATATGTGGATGCTTACTAAGAGTAATAAGTACATCGGATGATCCACTATGAGATTATCATATGGATGATCTATCGAATGTCAATAATTAATCTCATCATAGTAATGGTGCAAATATCTTAGACTTGAGGTACTCAAGGATATCTTAGATACGAGTCCTGTGCTTTGACATCATTCCTTGTTACCTCAAGACAAAGTTGCTCTTAGGGTGGTGATTGGGTAGAGCTATTTGTATTCGAAGGTAATTGGGTAGCCAATAAAGAATTCACCACTCCTGATAGAAGGGGATGATACCCACAATCTCTTGTCAGGGTCATTACTTAGGAGTCTCTAGCCAGAACAATTATGTGTCATGAAGAGAGTCTTCAATGAGACATAGAATAATGAGATCCCAGGACAAGAACTAACATCACTTGGACTAAATGTGGCATAGTTTGTCTAGTGGGAGTTGACACATATACTCCGAACTAAGTGGGGTATAGTATAGTGAAAGGACGAATGACATGGTAATTGTCTATGAAAAGGTTCATAAGTTAGATAATTAACTATCGAAGAGTTCGTGTGTTAATCTACTTATATTATGGCAAATTGGCATCATGAAATCCTTCACGATTTGATTGAATTAAGAGTTAATTTAAGTGCCTAAAATAA
Source organism: Erythroxylum minutifolium (assembly GCA_027123815.1). Taxonomy (NCBI): domain Eukaryota; kingdom Viridiplantae; phylum Streptophyta; class Magnoliopsida; order Malpighiales; family Erythroxylaceae; genus Erythroxylum; species Erythroxylum minutifolium. The sequence goes on from JAOTJB010028148.1 coordinate 2,111, forward strand.
CCGGGAACTTAAGGTCACATGCATAAAAGATCCGATGAAAAACATAGTATGTATGGCCAAATTTAAGCACCAATTCACAAAATGGTACATAAGTGAGTTCTTCACTTGTGTACACAAGGTTTTACTAGTTCTTACACACTTAAGTGAGAGCATAAGGGCTCTAAAATAATTCTAGAGTGGGAGAGAGATATCAAGAACCTTGTTCTTGCAATTTGTGCAATTGTTACATGAATCAAAGTGCATGCAACAAGGTTTTTGTTCTATCTTCCATCATTTTGAGAATCTACTAGAATTCATCTAGTTTGGTGCTTAAATCACCCTTATACATTGTTTCATTATCTTCTTTGCATGTTCTTGGGTGATTAAGGAAGGGTTTGGTATTTGCAATAACCCAAACAACGAGAAGAAATAAGAAAGGATGAGAAACAAAAGGTAAAAAGTTTTATATTTCATGTTCTTTACATATCTATGCATGCATATTTGATTATGTGATTTTTAGGTTGTCATGGTGTCGAAATCTAGATTCCAATACTTCCGCTGCTTTCACATGCATGTATTGCATGCATTCATGGCAAACCCAACATGAACCTTATAGATCACGTCCTTCTCCTTATTTTAAGTGGCATATGGTTGTCACATGGTATTTTAAGTGAGTTCTCCTAAGTGGACTCCATATGGGCTTCAAGAAGTAAGACAATGTCTCTTGGACCTTTACGAGATAAAATTTGACTCAACAACATGGGCTTTATCTCTTGAAGGTCTTGGATCAAATAATTCAATTCTTGCTTCATTACTTTGGCGCTAGCTCTTGTTGTTGGGCCTCCAATATCTTGTAATGGATCTTTAGGAACATTAGACTTGAATGTTGGGCCTTTGATATGGGAATTTCGTTCAACCCCTTTCCTTGCACATTCAAACTTCAAATCTGATCCAATTTCAACTCCTAAGATCCTTTTACAAGCAAATCATGTCCTAGGCTTCCTTGAGGTGGATCACACCATGTATGCTTCTGTTCTTGTCTTTCACAAGCCTATGGTTCTCCATCATCAAGCCTAGGTAAGGGGTACCATAGACTTGATGGTGATATTATTTATGACCCCACTATCATCAACACACATCTTATAACTCTCGTCTTTCTTTGGCACTAACAAGGCAGGAACTGAGCAAGGACTCATACTCTCCCTTACAAATCCCCTTTGAATCAATTCATCAACTCGTTTTTGCAACTCCTTAGACTCCTTTGGATTGCATATATAGGATGGATTGTTTGGTAGGTTGCTCTAAGTAAAAAATCTATATAGTGCTCAATACCCCTTAATTGTGATAATCTGTTAAGCAACTCTTCAAGGAAAACATCTTGGAATTGATGGAATAACTGTTTGACTAATAGATTGGGTTCACTCTCCATAAATTCTCTCCTCTTAGCTATAAGTAAGGCCAGGATGGGTTGGTGTTTTTTGATGGCTTTTTCCACTTGGTTGGCATTTAAGAAAGGGTTCTTTTTATTAGTTTTGTATTTAGGTGATGGTGAGGGTGGAAGTGTTCGGTTAGGTGACAAAGGAGCTAAAGTGATAGTTTTCTTATTGAACTTGAAGAGTTGTTCTTTCTCCCATCATGAACAACCTCTCTGTCATAATACCATAGTCTCCCCAACAATAAGTTGCATGCATCTATGGGCATCACATCACATAACACTTCGTCAACATAACTCTTGCCTGTAGAGAAAGGCACACCCACTTGTTTAGTGACCAGTATTGTACTCCCATTACTCAACCTTGTAGTTTATAAAGATGGGCATGGACAAGGGTTGGAAGATTTAATTTCTCCACAAGAGTGGTAGAAGCAACATTAGTACAACTCCCATTATCTACAATGACTAAGCATACTTTTCCTTTTATGGTACATCAGGTTTGGAACAACCAACATCAGCTTCGTCAACTAATATCAGCTTCCTCTTAGATTCCTCTCTCTCACTTGATTCCTCTTGAATAGCCTCTTCAATTTCTTTAATTTCCTTGGTTGTCATTACTCTTTTGTTAGGACAATTGGCATGGAAGTGACCATAACCATGGCATTTGAAACGCTTCTTATCTTTTAAATCTCCTTAGTTGCCTTCTTGCTTCATAAAATGTGGCTTTTCCTTAGGAGGATCATTTACCTTTTCCTTAGCTTTGTCTTTGTTGGAAACATAAGCCTTGGAATAAGATGATGAACCCTTGTAGTTAGGGCTGCCCTTGTAATAAGTCTTAGGAGCTGAACATCTTAGGCTTTGCAATTGCTTCTCCACTTTATTGGCTAGCTTATAAACATCTTTAAAGGAGCCTTCCCTTCCCTCTCTCTCTTATTCCTAACATTCTCCCATGACATGGAAGCATAACCCTTAAACTTCATAATGGCTACCTTGCATTTCTTATCTTTTGAATAGCCCTTGAACTCAAATACTCTTTCAATCTCATTCAACCAATCAATAAAACTGTTTGGATCCAAATCTATTTTTAGTCCCCTATCATCATTGTCATCTCTCCTTCTTCTCACTTGGATACCCGATTCATTGGAGTCACTAGAAAGAACAATGTTATCTTTAATAAAATGTGATGTCTTCTATGAGGTTTGATTCTTCTTGGAGGTAATCTGAGTTCCTAGGGAAGTGTTACAAGTTCTTGGTTGGTTGGTGTTTGTGGCTCGTTTTGTGTAGTGGGTGTGGGAGGGATTAATTGGTTCATGACAATTTGGGCAAGTTGATCCATTCGTTCCCCAAGTTGCCTAATTTCCTCTTGTTTTTTAATGAGGGAAAATTCTTACGGAGGGATTGGGGAAGATGAAATACTCTTTTTGGACATGAAGAGGGAAGAATTTTAAGTATCTTAGGAAAATTTTTGGCTACTGTGAATAGTAACTATGAAGGTGAATAGTAACTTTCTAGACTTGGAACAATGTTGGTAAGAGTTTAGTTGGTTTTTATGGTTGAAATGGGACTTGTTTAGTTGGCTTTGGATGAGGCGTAAATGTGGTTTGTTAGAGTTGGTATTGATATGAGTTGGAGTAGTGTCAAGGAAAGAGAAAATTTTTTAATTTGAAGCTTAAGACATCTGACCATTTTTCTTCCGATTCTAGCAACTCAATCGCAACATTCCAGCTACTATTTCACATATTTTCACTTCACAACCAAAGTTCTGACACCAAAATGATATGAAACAAAACAAACTTCTTCAAGATTTAGTCAGATTATCCATTAAGCCACTTAGAACAACTAGAAAACAACTTCAAATCCCATCAGTCAGTTTGATCAACACCACAAAACACTCTCAGTGACATTAATATGGTCTTCCTATATGCATAACATCTCATTCTTACATTCAAATCAGTTTCATTCATCCACTGATCTCAATTCAGCAAGAACAACTCAAAAACACTCCAAACTGAATTTCAAACAAATCAAACACAAGATAAATTAAACTTACTAGAATAGAAGGCCAACAATTACCAAACATGAAGGAAACACCAGCAACTTGAATTATCCACCATCAAGTTAGGCCAAACATGGATAATGGAAAGAACAAAAGAAGAACTCCATGTTCTTGGCTTTTCTATTCATCAAATTCATGTCTCTTCTTTTTACAAAATGAGATAATGGCCTTTGTGTAGCCTAAACATGAGTGGATGGCGACTAACATGGGAAATATCAAAAGTTACAATTGAATATTAGCCAAAATTCATCCACTATTCAAAAATAACAAAAGCCATACCCATTTAACGCAAAAGCCATACCTATTTAATGTTTTAGGATAAATTTCCTTAATACCCATTTAAACAAATTCCCTTAATACCCATCAACTTGCATGATCTTCTCTCATTTGGATCAAATGACAACTAAAACATGGGCTTGATAAATTTGGGCCCTTCCATGCTTGTTGTTTACGGGCTAGGCTATCAAAAATGGTCTTGGACACTTCTTGAGTCTTAAGCACTCCATTGACAATCTTGTAGACTTTAATTAAAACTTGGCTCAAATTGACTTCGCTCACTTGGGCCGATTTCACATCAAGTCCATTCTCAGGGAGTTAGAGAAAATGAAAGAGTATCTTACTAATGGAGTGATGCTAGTAGCTACCTTGAACAGACAAGGGAAGGAGGATGAAGCTCAATGAGAGAACATCTTCCATACGCTTTGTCATATCCAAACCAAGGTATGTAGCTTAGTTATTTATGGGCATAGTTGTACAAATGTAGCACTGTATTAGTTGCAATGAATAAATGATTGTGGTGAGGTAAGGGTTAGTAAGCAGGAGTTAATTTCCTTTTCTATTGTGAGGTACAAGGTTGAAATTTTATATGATGTATTACCTATGCATTCTAGTCATATGTTGTTGGGTAGACCATGACAGCATGATAGGAGGGTTATGCATGATAGGTTTAGGAATAGATATTCATTTGCATTTAGTGATAGTCTTGTGACTCTTGTAGCATTCTCACCACGACAAGCTTTTAAAGATCAACTAAAGATTCAAAGAGATCTTCTGACTAAAGAAAATGACAGAAAATTTGAGAGAAAACAAAAAAGAGTTTTAAAATAGAAAGGAAAGAGAGAAAAGGAGAAGTTGAAAGGAGAGGGAATAAATAGAGAAAAGGAGGAGAAGTTGAAAAGAGTGAAAAAAAGGAACAATTAGAAAAGAAAGAGAGCTTGTTTACAAAAAATGAGAGATGTGAAGTGCTCCTTTTATCCACAATAGCCTATGTTTGTACTTACGTACAAAAAATCCTATTTTAACACCAACGAAACTAATTGCTCTTTGACAATTTTTTTTGTTATTATAGAAATTTATTAATGTGTTTCCCAAGAATTGAGTGGTTTGCCAACTATTAAAGAGATAGAGCGTCAGATTGATTTCATCCATAGAGTGCCAATTCTAAATAGATATGTATGAGAGATAAAGGAGCTTCAAAGGCAAGTTGAAGAGTTAATAGCTAAGGGATATGTAAGGGAATGTATAAGTCCTTGTAGTTCCAATACTTTTAGTTCCTAAACAAGATGGATCGTGGCAAGGTGAGTTACTACAGAGCCATCAATAAAATTACAATAAAGTGTCGTCATCTTATCCCTAAATTAGATGAAATGTTGGATGAATTGAATAGGTCATGCATATTTTCTAAAATTGATTTGAAAAGTGGATATCATCAAATTAGGATGATAAAAGGAGATGAGTGGAAGGTTCATTTTAAAACTAAACATGGTTTATATGAGCGGGTGGTCACGCCTTATACAATTGATGACTTGTTTTGTGTGAATTTATTAGTAAACTTTTGGTGGTGTACTTTGAAAATATTATTGTATAAAGCAGACCACTTGATGAGCATATTGAACATTTAAGTGTTGTTTTGAGTGCTTTGCATGTTGAACAGTTTTTTGCTAATCTTAAGAAGTTTCTTTTCGCAGCGATCAGATTGTGCTTCTTGGACTTCAACATTGCAGTTGCTACATTAACTAATGTGATGGAGAAAGGCATTGGGTTTTAAGTGGAAAAAAGAGGAAGATGAAGCGTTTTCCTTCATTAAAGAAAAACTTAGTTCATATCCTTTACTTGTTTTACCTAATTTTTCTAAGACATTTGAAATTGAATGTGATGCTTTAGGTATAGGGATTGAAGATGTTCTAATGCAATAAAATCATCTAATTACTTATTTCAATAAGTAATTAATTGGTACAACACTTAATTATCTTACGTATGACAAAGAGATGTACGCATTGGTGCGAGCATTGGAGACATGGCAACACTACCTTTGCTGAAAGATTTTGTCAGGCACATAGACCATGAGTCTTTGAAACCTTTAAGACTCATGTCCTTGCCCTATGTCATCAAACAAAAACAATGTAAGAAAAATGTGGATGTAAATGCATTATCTCGTAGGTATGCTCTTCTTTCTACACTTGATGCAAAATTGTTAAAATTTAAATTCATGAAAGATTTATATGCTAGTGGCAATGATTTTGATAATGTGTTTAGGGATTGCGAAAATTTTCATTTGGGAAGTTTTATAGACATAAGGAAATTTTATTTAGGGAGACTAGGTTATGTGTGCCTAATTGCTCCGTAAGTGAGTTGTTTGAGAGCGAAGCTCATAAGGGTGGATTGATGGGGAACTTTGGCATAAGAAAAATCTTAGTGGTCACACATGAAATGGGATGTTGAGAGAGTTTGTCAGCATTGTGATGATTGTAAAAGGGCTAAGTCGAAAGTGTTACCCTATGGTCTTTATACACCTGTGTACCTATTCCTAATCATCTGTCGATAGATCTATCTATGGAATTTGTATTGAGATTGTCAGATTGGGATTCTAGATTTGTTGTTGTTGATAAGTTTCCAATATGGTAGAATTTATACTATGTTACTGTTGGGTCTGCCATGAACACATGCGTCACATGTATAAGAATACAGCAGAAGCGTTGGGATCTTAATTCTGACCCATGACAACCCAAAAAAGCCAAAATCACACATTCATGCATAGACATATAAAAGAACATGAAATATAAAACTTTTTACCTTTTGTTTCTCCTCCTTTCTTGTTTCTTCTCCTTGTTTGGGTTGTTGTAAACACCAAACCGTTCCTTGATCACCCAAGAACACTTAAAGATGAAGAAGAAACAATGTTAAGGGTTATTTGAGCACCAAACTAGATGAGTTCAAGTTGATGCTTAAAATGAAAAGAAAGATCAAGAGCCTTGTTACATGCACTTTGATTCATGCAACAATTGTATAAATTGCATGAAAAAGACTCAGGACACCTATCTCTCACTCTAAAACTCTTTTAAAGCACTTATTCTCTCACTTAAGTGTGTAAGAACTAGTTAGACTCTTTGTACATAAGTGAAGAACTCACTTATGTATCTAAGTCGTGCCTTCGTTGACGATCGTGGCCTACTTAAAAATTAGCGTCGCCTTCAGTCACGATCGTGGTATATGAGCTATGAATCGTAGCCTACTTAAAACCAGCCATACACACTATGTTTTTTTATCGCAAGGTTACATATGCTAAGTTTTAATAATTATAACCTTGATATTTTCATAAGTGCACGAATCGTTCGCATAGTGCCTAAGGTATTGATCCCACGAGGAGGGTTAATCTAATCCTAAAATCTAAGGCTTAAGTAAATCACACTAATTAAAAATAGTAAAAAATAAGATGGAAAAGTATTTCAATCATGCAAATAAATTCAAGAACCAAACTCAAAACAAAACAAGATAGCAATTGCACAACTAAATCCAAAATCAACCTAGGAACTACCGATTTGAGAGAAAGGGAGTTTTATTTGGCCTTAACGAAAATCTAACTGATTATGAGATTACTGAATCATTGGGTCTTGATGGTCCTATGGTGGATTACTTTCTCTCGAGTTATAATCTTTAACCTTAATGTATAATCCCTAATTTGAATTATAGAATTGTAATATCTTGATTTCAAATTTTCAAAAACCTAAATTAATTCTAAAATTGTCTAATAACCTACCGAAAACCTATGCACTATCTCTCTCTACGTAAATTTAATGGTATGATTTAATTCTTTACCTGTCAAACTACCTAACTCTCGTTAGCCTAATAATATTCACTCGACTCACCCTCTCAGTTTATTACCAAATTATTAAGCATAGAAATCGAATCGTAAATAACTTAATAAAAGCATAACAAATCGAATTCCATTAATACGAAAGACAAAAATCCCAAAGGTGAGTATAGAAAAAAACTCAATTTTTAACACAACCTATTCTCAACAACTATCTCAACTTTATACATCAATAAAATTGAAATAACCAAAAAATATGTCGAGAATGGAATAACAAAGGCAGCGACGAAAGGAGACTTCCTGTTCTGGGAAGTACTTCGCGTCAAGCTTCTTCTTTGTGTCTCTCTTCCTTAGTCTCCTTCCTTAAATCTCTTGATAAACTCTATAGGTTTTGGAATTTTGCTGATGCAAAAGGCTGTTCAAAGGCTCTTTCTTCTGTCTCTTAATGTTATATTTATACTTTGCAAGCCCTAGGGTTGATTCGGGTTGAAAATAGTCCGAAAAGTTTTGCGAAACTTGAGTTTTTGTGTCAGCCCGACACAGCCTACGATCGTGGCCCTGCTTGCCACAATTATGGCTAGTGCTTAACCCTTTCTGTCATGATCGTAGCCCAAAGTGCATGATTATGTCCTAGCACATAGCTCTCTATCAGGATCGTGGCCTGGGTTCTGTCAACTTACCTATTTCTGTCACAATCATGGCACAGTCGTATTTTTAGCTCGAAACTTCTCCGTTATTCGCTGTTTTCCCAAAAACACTAACAAACACATCAAGGTACCTCAAAAATACAACATTTAAGCTCAAAGACTCATACTAACCCATAGGCCACCATAAGTCAATAACCATTCACAACTCCAATTCCAACCC
>JAOTJB010028156.1:0-10534 GCA_027123815.1 Erythroxylum minutifolium
ATGGGACCTTTTCCCTCTTCTTTTGGTAATCAATATATTTTACTTGCTATTGATTATGTTTCAAAATAGGTTGAGGCAAAAGCCACACGTACTATCAATACTAAAGTGGTTGTCAATTTTGTGAAAGCTAATATTTTTGTTAGGTTTGGCACACCGAAAGCTATCATTAGTGATCGTTGAACCCACTTTTGTAACTGGGTTGTGGAAGCATTGTTCAAGAAGTATGGCGTCACTCACAGGGCATGAACTGCTTATCACCCACAAACAAATGGGCAAGCTAAGTTGTCCAATGGGGAGATCAAAGGCATCTTGGAGAAAATGGTGAACCCTTCGCACAAGGATTGGAGTGCGTACCTTGAGGATGTGTTTTGGGCATATCGAACCATTTATAAGACTCCACTAGAAATGTCACCCTATCGACTAGTTTATGGCAAGACATGTCAGTTGCTCGTGGAAATAGAACATCGAGCATTTTAGGCGGTGAAAATGTGTAACACAAGTTATGATGAGGCAGAGCAGCAATGTAAGTTTCAACTCTAAGAGCTTGAGGAAATCCATAACAACGCTTATGAGAATGTTATGATTTACAAAGCTAAAACCAAGGCATTTCATGACAAAAAGATTGCTGAAAAGAGGTTTTAAATTAGTCAAAAGGTATATCTTTTTGACTCTACTCTTAAACTTTTTGGAGGTAAGTTGCGTTCTAAGTGGGTTGGCCCATTTGTTGTTGCAAAAAGTTTTAAAGTCAATGGACATAGATTGAAACCCTTCTATGAAGGATTTGAACCTCACTTTGTTGAGGTACATTACGTAAGTAATCCCGATTATAACTAGGCGTGGCCCTCGTCGAGCCAAAGACGTTAAACAAAGGCACTACTTGGGAGGCAACCCAAGGAATTTTTTATTTTAAGCTTCGATTTTTATTTTTTGCTGTTTCATTTATTTTGTGTTGATTTATCTCGATTTTTGATTCTGTGCTTAGTGCTTAAAAATTGGTTTGGAACTGATATGTGTATGACAGTGCTTAAAGGAAGGTATACGACATAAGCATGTCGTATACCTGTGTTCGCATAACCGCCAGAAACTACAAAAATTTTAATTGCTCCAAGTTTACCCATTGTTTTGTATTGTTTATATGCTCTATAGGGCAGGTAATTTAGGGTGCACAGATGGGGTTCAATTTTTTTTCACACATAATGGAAAGTTCAAGTGTGGGGTACACAATTGTTTAAACCAAAGAGGGAAGTCCATGGCAATTTCAGCAGCGAGCTCCCTCCATTTCCTCCATCACCACGATCCTGGTAACTTCTGTCCTTACTCCAGGCCTTTAATTTATATTGTCTTGTCTTTGTTTACATTGCGGACAATGTCAGTTATAAGTGTGGGGTGAGGAGACTGCTCTCTTTTGTTGATAGCTTTCTTTTGATAAAAAAAAATTGCTGGTGTTTCTTTGATTTTGCGTCAATTGCATTTTGTCTTTTCTGCATGTATTGTTTGCGTTGCTGTCCATGGATCTACTTGATATGACATTGTCATGTGGTAACTAGTTGCACCTATTAGTTTGTTTATTTTCATTTTTTGAATGTTCATGCATCAATTAACCTGTATAATAGAGTAAATCCCACCTTAAATAGCCTTGTCTTGATGTGATTTGATAAGTTCGAGTTTTTAAGTGTTTTTAGCTTAATTGATCTATTTTGACTCCCATCCTAGCATAACTTGAACTAACTAATACACTTAAAATCAAATAGGCCCTCGGAAAAATACACCTTATAGGAGTAATAACATACACCACACAAAATTAACTGTGATATTTTTTGAGCCGCTTAAGAGGGAGTACAACATTACATGTACTCCATATTTCTTTTGTGTGTGCACATATAGTGTGTTCCTTGCCAAAACTTGACATTTGAGTTCCTATCAAAGCCACATTTAGTACATTGAGATGAAACTAAGGCATTGTTTGTGTAACCCTTTGCTATCCAATTTCTTTGAGTATCCCACCAAGTGAATTATCCCTTGTAGTCCCCGTTTGAGCCTAAAACCTTTCTTTGTTCTTATGTTAAAAACCCAATAAACCCTATCCTTTTTTTCCTTCGTTAGCCCCAAAATTTGACACCCAACTAGGAGGAATTGCCAAGTAACATGTGTCTATTTTGTTGAATCAGATCCTTCATGTGTATAATGTTTATGTCATGCTCCTAGTTGTTGCATGGTGTTAGGCTTGATAGTTAGAAAACAATTTGGGGGAGAAAAAAAGGAAAAAAAAAGAAAAAATAAATAAAGAAAAAAAGAAAAAAAAAATAAAAAATAATAACAAAAGAAAAATATATATTCAAATTCAAAAATGTTTTCTTCCCTCGAAACAAGATTTATGAGAAACATCTTGATGAATGAATGGAGAATGATGATTGGACAGGAAGGAATGCTTCGGCCAACTTGTGATAAATTCTATGGCCATATGTGTCATATGAGATATGTGCTACTTAGTACATTCTTTGCTCCTCTTGGTTTCTCTTTCTTTGTTAAACCCCAATAGCCACAGTACAAGCCTTTAAAAGACCTAGTTGATCGATGTGGGTTTTAAAACCCGATCTAGTGGTAGAGATTGGATTCTATGTCAGGACTATGGAAAGGACTACTATGCATTGATTTTAAGAGAAACACTACACCCGAAATTCTACATGAGTGTTGAGCGAAATCGGAGAGGATATGGGTGTTATTGCTTTCTATAGGGTAATGTCGAAGTGGTTAACATTCCTAATTAATTAGGAGAATGATCGTTCATGCATTGTTTATTTGATTCTATGATTGTATTTGTTGGTTTATGAAGTGTTGGGTATGGGAGAAAGAATGGTGATGAGAGGTTGGAAGCCTTGAGGTTTTGAATGGATTGAATACTTGAGGACAAGTTGTTTAAGTGTGAGGTTATTTGATAGGTTGCATTTCATGCAGGGTTTATAGGATAGTTTGCATTCATTTTGCATGTGTCTATTTATTATTTGTGTGTTTTTGTGTGCGTTTATGTTTATTATGTGTACAGGAGACCAAAGTGGGGATTGGAGTCGTAATGCAAGAGATTTGGGCTATTTTGGAGAAGCTACGTACTGGAAACAGATACGACATGACCATGTCATATCGAGAAAGAACTGGGCATAATTTATGGACGAGTTTTTAAGCCCAATTGTCATCTATCTTGGGCTGGATCTTTGTTGGAGATGCCGGATACAAGCTGGGAAGCCAGAATGAAGAGTACTATTTGAAGATTAATTAGAAAATCTTTCCTAATTTTGGCTAGGGTTACGAATTGGAGGCTATAAATTCCTTACGGCATAAGGAAATCATACCACCTTTTTACAACTTTTGCTTCTCACTTTTGAAGGCTCTTTTCCTTCTCTTGTTTTGAGTAGTTAGCAGCTAGCCACCATCGTTATTGCAGTTTTCATGTTATTTTGTTGTGTTCTCCTGTTAACTATGAACAACTAAATCCTTTTCTAGTCAGGGTGCTTGGATATTCAGCCATGGATGATTTGTGAAACTATGTTTTTATTTGTTTATGCAATTCAGATATTTATTTAATTCCCGTGCTTGAACTAGATTTATTATTTCTTAATTTATTATGCAATGTCACGAGTTGTGTGATTGATTAAGTGATAAATTATTGAATAGGATAGTATTGTCGTGGATATTATTCTATCAAGGAAGCAAATTGGTTTTATCTTGCGAACGATGTAATTGGTGGTAAAATCGATGGAATTAAATAATCTGACTTGATAGATTACGACATTTCCGAATTTATTGGTTAGGACATGGGTCTTTTTCGTTCTTAATGCAACTAGAGATTAATCTTGTCAGGGCGTTTCCCAGGGTTGTCTTTAGATTAGGGAAGTAACTTGTCAGGGTGTTTCCTGGAGTTACCGATAAAGTAAGAAAAGATTGGTTAATGAGTGCGTCACCTTTGGCTATAACTTTGTCTATCTGAATTGTCTAATTTATCTTATGATGTCAATGATCAAATTTCCAGGCTGAATTGAAGAGTACCTTAGCTAGGTTTTCACCCATTGCGTTTTAATCTCGTTTTATTAATTGCTGTCCAGATCTATTTTGTGCTAATACCACATGCTCATGTCGTATCTGTCACTATAGCTCTCCTTTAAATTTCAGCATTGCTTTTATTTTTATTTACGTCTCTCGCAATATCAATTCTTCAATTTGTTATTTTCTGAGCATTTGAGTAACTCTGCACTAATTCCCTGTGGATTTGACCCGATTCACCACTAGCTACCTAGTTTTTTTGGAGAGTTGGAAATATATTTTTATTTTTGGTAGTTTGAAAACCTATCAAATTTTGGCATTGTTGCCGGGGACTTGTGTGTAAAGAGTTATTTAATTATGTTTCTAACTTCTTTTCTAGCGTTTTATATACAGCCTTCCTCTTCTGCAGGTGAACTTCAGTTTGATCCTGAGATAGAGAAAATTGCTAAAAAACTAAGGAAGAAAGCTAGACTGCGTAGGCAACAACCCACCACAGTTCCTGTGCCACCACCAGAACAAGAGTAGATCGCTTCATCTTCATCTAGGTCAGATTCTGATTCAGAACTAGATATGGTAGAGGCACATATTGAGACACTTTGAGAGATGCTCGCACCACCTGTGAACACCCAACCCATGTGCATTCAGTATCCGACTGGTGATGATTGGTTCGAGTTAAAATCTGCACTTATTCAGTTGCTACCGAAATTCCATGGGTTACAAACTTAAGACCCAAATCGACATTTGAAGGAATTTCACGTGATCTATACTGGGTTTAAACCATGAGTTACAGAAAATTAGATCAAGCTTCATGTGTTTCCATTTTCTCTTGAGGGTGCTGTGAAAGAATGTTTATTTTATCTACCTCCTAGTTTCGTTAATACATGGGTTGACATGGCAAAATTATTTTTAGAGAGATTTTTCCCTGCATCTAGAGCTGCGAATTTGAGGAGGGAAATCTTTAGTGTGAAGTAGCATGATTCTGAATCTTTGTATGAGTATTGGGAAAGATTTAAGAAGATGTGTGTGAGTTGCCCATAGCATGGTATTATTGAACAACTCCTTATTCAGTATTTTTATGAGGGATTGATAAAAGATGAGAGAAGAGTCATTGATGCTGCGAGTGGAGGGACGTTAGTGAACAAAACCCCTCAAGCTGTGCGAGAGTTGATATCAGCCATGGCTGCAAATTCACAACAGTTTAGCACGTGCACTAATACTACCACGGAGTACATGAGGTAAGGACTTCTAGTCTTGAATCTAAACTAGAAAGACTAACTGATTTGTTGGAAAAGCAATTTATTGGTAATGCTAGCATTGTTCAACAAGTCCACAAACCTTCTTCAACATGTGAACTTTGTTTTTCTCGATAGCACCTAACCAATGCATGCCCCACCTTGCAAGAGGATGAAACGGTCAATTTTATGGGTAATTATGGCAATCACAATCGAAAATATGATCCTTTTTCAAACACATATAATCTGGGTTGGTGTGATCACCTTAATTTGAGGTATGGGAATGAAAATAAATAGTAAGGGCAGTACAGTCTACCTCGACAGTACCAACAACAATCAAGGGAAGGTAATGATGATGATTTAAAGATGTTGTTAACAAAATTTATTGAGAAAAGTGACAGTAGGTTTGGAGCTCTTGAAACACGCATAAATCAACTAGCCTCTGCAATGACAATGATAGAAAATCAGGGTAGGTTACCCTCTCACCCACGGCATAATGTTAGTTCTATCACACTTCGAAGTGGGAAGGAATTAGAGGCACCAGACTTAAAATAGGCGATACGACATGATCATGTCGTATCACCAGAAACAGAAAAGGCAACCCCCAACATCGAGATTGTGCAGCCTAACCCTAAGAAACCACCTTTCCCTCATAGATTGGCAAAGAAGAATAAGGCCACTGATGATATGGAGGTGTTTGAGACTTTGAAGAAAGTTGAAATCAATATCCCCTTGTTGACTGCAATCAAGCATGTACCCAGGTATTGTAAATTTTTAAAAGAGTTATGCACAGGCATGAATAAGGTGCGTGATAATGAGAGGGTGTTTATGGGAGAATCAGTCTCGGCAACGTTATAAGGTAAGCTACCCATTAAGGAGCGTGACCCAGGTATGTTTGCTATCTCTTGCAAAATAGGTGATGTAGGCATTAAGCAAGCTATGTGCAATTTAAGAGCTTCAATTAATTTAATGTTGTTATCTATTTACACTTCTTTGAATGTGGGTCCTTTAAAACATAACAGGGTTGTCTTAACCTTAGCAGATAGATCAAGTGTCTTTCCAGAAGGGGTGTTAGAGGACGTCCTAGTTTAGGTTGATGGATTAGTATTTTCGGCTAATTTTTATGTGTTGAATATGGATAATAGGAATACTAGAAATTCTGGCATGATTTTACTAGGACTTTCATTTTTGAAAACATTTAGAAAAAAAATAGATGTGCACGCTGGAACTATGACAATGGAATTTGATGGTGTTGTGATTAAATTTGATATCAATAAAGCAATAAAACACCGAAGTGATTATGCATCTGCTTTCGCCATAAATAGTGTTAACCCCCTAGTCGATAAATTTTTGGAGTTTTGCAGTTATGATGCCTTACAGGTAGCCTTGACTGAAGACTTGACGACTCCAAAGTTAGTAAACTGGGAAAAAAATTGGGTGTTACCAGATCGTTTGTTCCAAGCACTAAATGATCTAAATGGAAATTAGATGCAGATGGAAGAAAGCAAGTTGTGCAGTTCACTGGAGCCGATACGACATAACCATGTGGTATCTGTCAGAAATCAAATCTTGCCATTTGTAGTGAAACTGCCAGATCTTGATCTTAAGCCACTGCCCTCTCACCTTAAATACGTGTTTTTGGGTGCTGGAGACACACTTCCAGTAATTATTTCAAATTAGTTGAGTAAGGTGGAGGAAGAAAGTTTGATCCGAGTACTTCGAGATCACAAGGAAGCTACGGGATGGACTATTGCCGACATCAAAGGTATTAGTCCAACGATCTGCATGCATCGGATACTTCTTGAGGATGATTACAAACTGAGTAGATAGCCACAATGTCGGTTAAATCCTCCAATGATGGACATCGTGAAGAAAGAGATTCTTAAGTTACTTAATGCAGATATGATATATGCTATTTCGGATAGCAAATAGGTCAGCCCAACCTAGGTGGTTCCAAAGAAAACGATCATTACAGTGGTTAAAAATGATAAAGGGGAATTGGTTCCGACACGCGTTTAGAATGGGTGGCGAGTTTGCATCGACTACAGGAAGCTGAACTCTGCAACACGCAAAGATCACTTTCCCTTTCCATTCATCGATCAAATGTTGGAGAGACTTGTGGGTTGCACCCATTATTGTTGTCTGGATGGATATTCTAGGTTCCATCAAATTCCTGTTGCACTCGAGGACTAAGAAAAGACAACTTTCACATGCCTATTTGGTACCCTCGCATATAAGCGCATGCCATTCGGACTCTGCAATGCACCGGCGGCTTTTTAAAGGTGTATGGTAAGTATTTTTTCTGCCTTTGTTAAGAAAATAATTGAGGTATTTATGGATGATTTTACTGTATATCGTGATTCCTTTGCATCTTATCTAGAAAATTTAGAGAAAATTTTGAAACACTGCAATGAAACTAATTTAGTGTTGGATTATGAAAAATGACATTTTATGGTTAGTCAAGGAATCATCCTAAGACATGTAGTTTCATCTAAGGGGACTGAAGTTGATAGGGCCAAAGTAGATGTTATTAGATCTTTACCTTACCCCGTGAGTGTGTGGGAAGTTCATTCTTTCCTTGGCCATGTAGGCTTCTATCGGCGGTTTATTAAAGATTTTGCAAAGATAGCTCACCCTTTGAGTTGTCTTCTACAAAAAGATGCCGAATTTGTGTTTGATGATGCATGTCGTGGTGCGTTTGACACATTGAAGGAGAGGTTGGTTTCAGCACCCATAATCAACGTTTCAGATTGGGATTTAGCATTCGAAATAATGTATGATGCAATTCATTACACCGTTGGAGCTGTTCTTGGACAAAGAGTGGGACGCGATCCACATGTAATTTACTACGCATCAAGAACCTTAGATGAAGCTCAAAAGAACTACACAACCATTGACAAGGAGCTCTTCGCTGTGGTGTTTGCCTTCGAAAAATGTAGATCCTATTTAATGCAAACTAAAGTGATTGTGTATTCAGATCACGCGTCTTTGAAATATTTGATGAGCAAAAAGGATGCAAAGCCTAGGTTGATTCGATGGCTATTGTTGCTCCAAGAGTTTAACATTGAGATAAGAGACAAGAAGGGCACTGAGAACCTTGTAGCTAACCATCTAAGTCGGATAAACACGAATTCCCAGTCTGGAGAAGTGGTTTCGGGTGAGTTTCCCGAAGAACAACTGTTTCAGGTTAATATGACAGGAGCATGCCGTAACCCATGGTTTACAGACCTGGTCAATTTTCTAATAGAACACAGATTTCCAGGTGATTATACGAGGGCACAGCGACATAAACTAAAAAGTGAGGCCAAGTACTACATCTGGGATTACCTATATCTGTGGAAGATGTGCTCGGATCAGATCATAAGGCGATGTTTACTCAAGGAAGAGATTCCTTCTATCCTCCAATTCTGTCATTCGTCAACTTGTGGTGGCCATTTTGGACCACAAAGAACAACAAGAAAGGTACTCAAATCTGGATTTTACTGGCCTGATTTATTTAGAGATTCATATGCCTTTTTCAAAGCATGCAATAGATTCCAATTTACAGGTAATATTGGTCGCAGAAATGAGAGGCCACAAATACCTGTTATAGTTTAGAAATTTTTGATATTTGGGGAATTGATTTTATGGGACCTTTTCCCTCGTCTTTTGGTAATCAATATATTTTACTTGCTGTTGATTATGTTTCAAAATGGGTTGAGGCGAAAGCCACACGTACTAACGATGCTAAAGTGGTTGTCGATTTTATGAAAGTTAACATTTTTGGTAGGTTTAGCACACCGAAAGCTATCATTAGTGACCGTGGAACCCACTTTTGCAACCGAGTTGTGGAAGCATTGTTAAAAAAATATGGCGTCACTAATAGGGCATTAACCGCTTATCACGCACAAACAAATGGGCAAGCCGAGTTGTCCAATAGGGAGATCAAGAGCATCTTGGAGAAAACAGTGAACCCCTCACGCAAGGATTAGAGTGCACACCTTGAGGATGCATTGTGGGCATATCAAACCGTTTACAAGACGACACTAGACATGTCACCCTATCGACTAGTCTATGGCAAGACATGCCACTTGCCTGTGGAAAAAGAACATCACACGTTTTGGGTGGTGAAAATATGCAACATAAGTTATGATGAGGCAGGGCAGCAACGTAAGCTTCAACTCCAAGAGCTTGAGGAAATCCGCAACAACGCTTATAAGAATGCCATGACTTACAAAGCCAAAACCAAGGCATTTTATGATAAAAAGATTGCTGAAAAGAGGTTTAAAATCGATCAAAAGGTACTTTTCTTTGACTTTACTCTTAAACTTTTTGGAGGTAAGTTACGTTCTAAGTGGGTTAGTCCATTTGTTGTTGCAAAAGTTGTGCCATTGACATTCAAAGCATGGATACTTCAAAAATTTTTAAAGTCAATGGACATAGATTGAAACCCTTCTATGAAGGACTTGAACCACGCTTAGTTAAAGTACATTACGTAAGTAAACCCGACTATAACTAGGCATGGCCCCCATCGAGCCAAAGACGTTAAACAAAGGCGCTACTTAGGAGGCAACCCAAGGAATTTTTGATTTTAAGCTTCGATTTTTATTTTGTGTTGATTTATCTCGATTTTTGATTCTGTGCTAAGTGTTTAAAAATTGATCTGGAACTAATGCGTGTGTGACAGTACTTAAAGGAAGGTATAAAACATGAGCATGTCGTATGCCTGTGTTCGTATAACCACAAGAAACTACAAAAATTTTAATTGCTCCAAGTTTACCCGTTGTTTTATAGTGTTTATATGATCTACAGGGTAGGTGTTTTGGGGTGCACAGATAAGGTTCAATTTTTTTTTCACATATACAATTACGCCAGAGCAAACATATTTGTGGCGCATCGTTCATAAGATAGAGCACAACGTGGCAGCTTTATTTCGTTGTTTCAGCAGTGAGCCCCTTCATTTCCTCCATCATCATGATCCTGGTAACTTCTGTCCTTACTCCAGAAACACCTTAGTTTATATTGTCTTGCCTTTGATTACATTGCTGACAATGTAAGTTATAAG
The DNA here is from genome assembly GCA_027123815.1 of Erythroxylum minutifolium. Lineage (NCBI taxonomy): Eukaryota > Viridiplantae > Streptophyta > Magnoliopsida > Malpighiales > Erythroxylaceae > Erythroxylum > Erythroxylum minutifolium. The sequence goes on from JAOTJB010028156.1 coordinate 10,312, forward strand.
TGTGGGGTGGGGAGACTGTTTTCGTTTGATATTTGATAGCTTTCTTTTGATATAAAAAAATTGTTAGTATTTATGTGATTTTGCGTCAATTGCATTTTGTCACTTCTACATGTATTGTTCACGTTGCTTTGCATGGGTCTACTTGTTGATACGACATTGTCATGTGGTAACTAGTTGCACCTGTTAGTTTATTTATTTTCATTTTTGAATGTTCATGCATCAA
>JAOTJB010028164.1:0-10534 GCA_027123815.1 Erythroxylum minutifolium
GTGCAAAAATTCACTATTTCCTATTCATGTGCATAAATGAATGCATGAATATGTCAAAACACTTTAAATAATCCTAACCTATTCCAAAATGACCAAAATACCCTTCCCATAAGTGAGGGGATGTTACACTACTCCTCTTAGTCATCTGTAACCACAGTATTCTTCACATTCGTCCAATGCAAACACTTTTTGTTAGAGATACCTTCCATCTTGCAAACTCTCCAACAAGATTACTATGGATATGATCAGACTAAGGAATCGAAAATTAAACTAGAGCATAATTGTTTGGCATAATATTCTTCCTCCAAAAGTATCTTTTCTTCCTGGCTTATTTTTAAGAATCGGCTTAATATAGCTGATAGACTTTCTTACCCCGACATTAACAGAAGCTACACTATATGTTCTACTCAAGATGAATCTAGACATCACCTATTTTTCATCTGTCTAATTTCTAAGTTTATTAGGAACAAGTGAAGCTAAAATGCTTATGGAATGGTTCTGATAATTATTTCCATCGTTATACATTAGCTAGCCATACAAGCCTCTATTCATCTGACAAACAAATTGATTTACTTACTAGCTATTGGAATTATGGGTTCAAACAATTTGGAAAGAAAGGAATGTGAGAAGTTTGAATCCAAACGCAGAACCATAGATGCAATTAGCAGTGAAGCTATAAATGGGACTTGGGAAGTTATTTTATTGAAGAACCTTGTATTAGAATGTAGTTCTGCTCTACTGCGTTCATTGAATCTCTAAGTCGTGTGCTATTTACATACTTTATGTTCTCTTTTATGTTTTAGGTGTATCCATTATGCTACTTTATGTTAAGGGTTTATCCCATGAATTTCCTTTAAGGATGTAAACTTCTCTATTTATTAATTCATTCTTTCTTTCCTTTTATAAAAAAAGCTTCTAGGAGGTTGCAATTGTGTTGCTTCATATAGGCTTCCAAAATCCTAGCTATAACTACTTTATTTGGAGCTATTATGCTTCTTACCAAAAACTTTTAATGAGAAGCATTAGGTCCTCTAATGTTCCATGCCAAAATGTTAATGATTTCAACTCCACAATTGGAGCCTTCTTCTTCCTATTTAATCTCATTCAAATCATATGTTCAAATTCTTATTGAAATGTCTCCACCTCAGTTGGATCTTATTAGGGGTACCAACATCCATTTCAACTTGTTCAATTGTTTTTGGAGTTTTTACAAGTATGACTAGGTTGCTCTAATCTTCATATGGAATGTTTTCATTAATGGTGTATCTATGTAGATCCAAAGCTATATATGTTCTTATTTGATGTCCTCCATCTTCATTATAGGTTTTTATAACTAAAACATCATATATGGGTGTCCTACTTGAAGAAATTTCTTTGCATCATCTAGATTTGCATGAATAGATTCTTCTATCAAATAATTTGGCCACTTGTTTAGGTATATGGTCACTAAAGCTATGATGGAATTTTTTCACAAGGGAAAATGTCGAAAAAGGTAAATAAAACATTCTTTTTCCCCTATTCTTAAGTCTCAATCTACTAGCTCCTAAAATGAAATCAAACTCATTTCATATTGCAATGTTCTTTATGAATTCATATCCAATATTATTGTAAATAGATTGATAATGTGCTAATTAATATTGATGATAACTCTCAACAGGGCTTCTTCAAAGATAAACATATTAGGGATAATATTTTCCTGGAACAAGAGCTTTTCAAAGGATACTCTATAAAATAGGATCCTATCAATTATGTTATTAAAATTGATTTGAAAAAAGACCTTTGATTTTACAGTTTGGAGCTTCACCATCAACAAAATGAAGGCTTTTATATTCCCTAATTTTTTCATTAGTTGGGTGAAACAATGCATAAAATCAACAACGTTTAGTGTCTTGCAAAAGTTAGAACTTTTAAAGCTTTTTCAGGTAGTAAGAGCATTGAGATAAAGAGATCCCCTATCTCCTTACCTCTTTTTCTTAAGAATGAAAACCTTACAAGGCTTATAAAGCTAAAAATTAATAAAAACCCCAATTTTAAGTTATACTAAGTGGAAAACATTTGGGAATATCTATCTCATTTTTTTATAATATATTTGAATTTTATCTAAATAAAATGTTCACTCCTTGTGCTCCTTATTGGGGTATTTGAATCTTTATAGTTGAATGTCAAGGCTGGAAAGATATTAAGATAAGAGCAAGTTAATCTTATCTATGTCCTTACAATATTTAGCTATTTAATTTATTAATATCATAGATCTAAATCAATGATTTCTCTAATCACTTACTTGGAGGATCCCAATTACTAGAAGACCATTTTTCAATTGCTATTTTCCTCTCATAGAAAAATTTTAAGGGAGGTTATCTAATTAAGACAATAGAAGCTTATCCCAAGCTGGTCAAGTCTAACTTATCAAAAATTGTAATCTCCACCATTTTTCAATTACTATTTTCCTCTCATAGAAAATTTGTAAAGAAGGCTCTCCAACTAGTGCAATAAAAGCTTATCCTAAATTGGTTAAGTCTAACTTATCAAAATTTGTAATCTCCATATATGTTGCTATGTTCTCAATCTCAACTAGTATTATAAAATTCATTAAAAGAATGATGAGAAATTTCTTATGCTTAGGGGACTTAATTAAGCATACTCTAGCAAAGGTTAAGTGGAAGGATGTCTGGAAATAAGAAGGGAACAGTAGAGTGGACCACGAATTAATTAGAAAAATAGAGAGTGTGTAGGATAAGAGAGTGGAAGTGCAGTAGAGGGAACTGTGGGTGTTCTTCATCTTAGGTTCCGATCATGCATCTCATACATAATATATTTCAAATATACATAGAAAAAATAAAACAGAACCTCAAAAACTAGATCTACTCTTACATATGGATATAGGAAAACAAAAACATGAAATGCAAGATGTTTACATACCTTTCTAACGTTCTCCTTCGTTCATTAATCTTCTTCTTGTTGGGTTGTCGTAAACTGCAATGATCAATGTAGACTGTCTCTAATGAAATTCCATATCAAGACAGAAGGATGAAACCTTACTAGGATATGGCTAAATTCTTTCTTTGTGCTAGCAAAAATAAGAATTCTTGAGAGAGTTAGAGAGAAAAAGTGTGTATAAGAAAAAGAACCTTTCTTTTTTATTTTGTGTCATATACAAGATGCACGAAAATCATCATAATTTTCTACACCATTTGGCCTTTCATAACCCTCATCACTAATGGAAAGTTACGGGAAGTTAATGGTCATAAATAGCATGCATTAATGGAAGTTATAGGAAGTTAATGAATATGAATAACATGCACTAATTGAAGCCAACAACATTTTTTTTTAATCCATTCCATGCAACGTTTTCTACCAAGACCATTTTACTTATCCTTCAAATCTCTTATGTGTGTGACCCGTGAGGTTCCCAGTTATGTTGGCCACTTGAATTAATGCTTAATTCAAGTAAGTTAAGAGCGGTATCTAACAACACATACATCATGACCCTCAATTGACTGGAAAGTTAGTAGTTTGACTACTAACCCTTCCACATGCAATTTTTCCTTTCACCATCTATACCCCATGTGGTTCAGAGTATGGTCAAAGTGTCAACTCTTACTAAACTGACTATATCACATTTAATCCAAGTGATATTAGATCTTTTCCTGAGGATCTCATTACTCTATGTAACATTGAAGACTCTTTTCATGACACGTATCTTCTTTGGCTAGAGACTCCTGAGTAATGACCCCAACAAGAGGTCGTGGGTATCATCTCCTTCTATCAGGAGTGGTGAATTCTTTATTGGCTACTTAATTACCTTCGAATACCTCAAGTTGTACCCAATCACCACCCTATGAGTAACCCCTGAAAGGCACCGATAAATGGAGTCATAGCACATAATCAGTATCTGAGATATCCTTGGGCACTTCAAGTCAAAGGATACTTGCACCATTGCTATGATGAGACTATCAGTGACACTAAAATAGAATATCCATATGATTGTCTTATAGTAGGTCAATCCAATATACTTACCACCCATAGTAAGCATCTATATTTTAACTCTAAACAACTCATATATATAGCTTATGAGATCTACTGCTTGATCTAATCAAGGAGTATAACGTGCGCTAGTCTATTTGGATTAATAATATCCCATCTCATTAATGCTATGACTAGGGAAAGTTTAGATACTAACTTAATTACATATGATAGGAATCTCGTTATCATGATCTTATAATGATTTCTTCCATGCTATGTTTTGTATCAAGGATTTCATTAAATCAATTTAAGATCAACTTCAAATCTATAAACGTATGAACATCAAAATAATGAAAATTTCCTTTACTAATCATAAAATGATTTGTACAATAAGTGCTAAAGGTGATTGCCTTTAAAGAACACTTCAGCTGGGGGTTATTCAATAGAGGCTGAAGCATTTTTCTAGGAGAGACCTATAAAGGACTAGAAGTCCCGAAACTGATTAAAAAGGTGACATCGATTTCGACGACTTGGGTTAAGTGTATTTCATAGTTTTTCTGCTTCTTTCACTCTTATAAATTAATTATGTTATCCTATGTTAATTGATTTAGGTTTTGTGTATGGATAATCATATTCTCGTTATTGTCCAATTATTTTTGTGTCAACCCATTAGGCATTGTGAAAAGATGATTTGAATGTGTTCATCGGATCATTTATTTATAAACCCATTGCTAGAATTTCGATATAATCCATAATTATTATATTTGAAATTCATGTGTAGCTACTAATGATTCGTAATCATTACAAATAACATAACCAAGGTTAAATGTCACATCATATGTGGTTGTTGACTTGATTAATCAAATTTTCTAATTCGTAATGCTACTACCTAATTGAATCAAGGGATCATATCCTAGGTTATTTGGTGGTTAGGTTTAATCAACAATTGTATCTTAATTAAACACTACCTAAGGGAAAACTCAGGTTAATTATTAACCTATGATTAACAGTTGCTAGGGGAGGTTTGAGAACAAAAAATCAATGAAATATGTTTAATTAAGGTGTAGGTCGAGATCGAACAAAAGAATCAGGTCCCTACGGAATTCCTAATTTTTATCATTTTTTATATGTTTTATTCACATTTCTTTTGTTAGTTATTTTAGCTTTATTTTATTTTCTTATTTCTAAAACAAAAATCCCCTAACCTAAATACCAATTAAATTCATTTCAACAACTTTACACACACTCTTTCTGGGATCAACCTAGACTTACCATTGCTATAGTACTAATCTATTTTTCATTTTAACTAGCAATATGATGCGTTGTCACTGCTACCACTCATCTTCCTACGAGATTGCATGCTTGAGTTCTCATCTCCTGATGCAAGTTTCTTTAGCAATCATTATAACAGTGAAGCAGGAAATATGGTAGAATGGGAGAGGAAAAGTTATAAAAAAAACTAAAAAGGGGGAGGAAAATCGTGATCTTGTAATAAATTATTCTTCTCACCCTAAAAATAAATATCTCTCTTTATCTCTGTCTCTCTTTTCTTTAGGTCCTAATTCTCTAAACTCATTATTGAGTCGTAGATTTAAGTTAATCGATACATTAATAGAAATTGAAATAAATTTAACTTATATGATCATATATAGATCATTAATGCTAAATATTTATGAATTGTTTATTAAATGTAAAGACCTTCTAATGCATTCAGAGATATGTGAATGTTATATTGAGGGTAACTAAGAGATATAATTTTATCATCAGTTATGTTTGTAAATCAGATTAAAATATGTTTAAGCCATAATACGTTAACCTCCTTCCTAAAATTAGGTTGAAAACTATGAATAGCTATAGAGATGTTGAAACAAAAATCCTAGGTGAACTTGAAACCACTTATAAGAGCTATTGTTGATTATCATAAAGGAATAGAAACTATTGTTGGTTATCATATATAGGGAGGACCAATAGGGTGCCAAAAGTTATAACCATATATGAGTTTTAGATCAAATAATAAGGTGTATAAGCTTAATTGGGACTTCTCACTAGCTTTATCCTTTTAGGTACTAAGTATGAGTTAGATTACATCAAAGATAAAAAAAAATTCTATTTAAGTGCAAATGGTTTAATGTTGGGGACAAAAGGATGAACATAAAAGTTAATGGCAATATTACTAGCATCACTGTTAGTAACACATGATATAAAAATGAACCATTTATGCTTGCAAGTCAAATAGGTATTCAATTTCAATTACAATACAATGGGAAACAATTAGGAAGTTTCATAGAAGTTTGAAAATCGGAATCTTTTTTATGTCTTTGAAAGGGAAATTTACAAAATGGCTTAAGATAATGATGAAATAGAAAGATTAAATCATAGTATAATAATATAACACTTGAAATTGAAGATGATGACATGACATCATTCCATAAGATAGATGTCGATCCTAATATACTAGAAGTAGTCGAAGTATAAGATAATCTTGTCATAGAAAGGGATGAAAACTATCTTAAAGATGAATTATATGATAATGTTGATACTTTGGCTAAATATAATAGTGATGGAAAGTCAAATCCTAATACCATTATTTATGATGATTTTAAATATCCTAATTACGATGGTTGAATATATCATGATTATGTTGATTTAATGTATCTTGAAAGTGCACTTTCTGTTTTCTTATTGTAATGTTAGTAAATTTATCTTAGTAATGTGATTATTGATGACAATGTTAAGGATGTTGATTACCATGATTGAATGTATCTTAAAAGTACTGTTTATATTATTTTATTGTAATGTTAATAACTTTTACTTTACAAATGTGGTTATTAATGATGATTTTGAAGATCTTGATTATGATGATTGAATGTATCTTAATGATGATGTTTGAATGTATCTTGAAGGTACTCTTTATGTTGTCTCATTGTAACATTGGTAACATTAACCTATCCTTTTCTTATAGACATCCAATATTATGGCACCTGGTAGGAACGAAAGGAAAAAGGTGACTATTATAAAAAAATAGAACATAACAATGTGCAAATTCATTCAGATCAGTCAGTTGATGTTAGAAATTGAATTCCTTGCCAATAACAACATTATACCTTAATCAACAAATAAAAAAAATGCAAGTTTGAAATTTCTTTATGCCTTCAAGTACATATATAATATCTTCTAATATATATCTTGCAAAAAAATTCTTATCATATTATTTTGTTGCCACAAGAAATAAAGCATCTTCTAATATAGTGCCACAATATAGAATAACATCATTATGTTATCAATTCAGGCACAAAAACTTCATTCTACCTCAAGCAATAATGAAGCTAGTAATGTAGGTTTGTAATCTTTCAATACCTTCAACTATACTTATACCCTAATATATATTTATATATTTTTAACATTTTCTTGTCATATTCATTTATTATCAGCTTCCAATGCTAGTATTAGAGAAAAAGGTAAAGGTAAATCTAGAGGTTATGAATTGGTGTTTTTGTATTGATGCATACCTACATTAATCTTTTTAGATGAATTAACAACTAAGCTATGTTTCTTTTTGATTTTATGAAACTATTAAAAGGCAACAATGAGTATATCAAAAATGAAAAGCACCTAATACTCTGTGGTCTAAGTCATTTGTAGATGTTTGAAATAAATATGTAAGATTTATGTTTGCAAGTTGTACTTAAATGAATAAACATTAAGTTATTTATTGTGCCTTGATTTTTTTACAACTAGATGGAGAAGAGTATGATAAGATCACACTATATAAATTCACTAACTATAAGGAAGGTAAAGGATGAGTGACATAAGAAGTAGAAAATAACTGTATAAGTATAAAAGTTTGTTCAATATTCTTATTCATTTATTAATTTAGTATTTATATGTGGATTGAATATTGATTTCTTTTTTATTTTATAATAAGAAGCAAGAGATATTGAAGAAGTATAAATCTAAAGGGGAATGAGCTCAGTGTAGATCAAATTTATGATACAATGTTTGGTATTTGTTTAGGTTATGTAAAAGGCTTTGGCTACAACCTTAAGCCAAATGTTTCAACCTTGATATGTAAGACAATCATTGAACAACTTCAAGAGGAAAACAACAAGCTTAAGACAACATTATAGGATAAAGTAATTAAGGGAGAAGAAACTTGAGCTAAATTATAAAAATATATATATATGTTATTCAAAAAGTTATTAAGCATAGACTATGATTGAAATGAAGAGGAAAATTAAAGATATTAATTATAAATCCTAAACTTATTATACTACAAGAAAAATAAGTTTTTGCGACGGAAAACAAAGCTTTTCCTTCAAGAAACAAATTTGTTAATGGAAATTATCGATATAAAGAAATGTCAAAGAAATGTGTGTGGGTAAATTTAACGATAGAAGTTTGTGCATCCGTCAATACCATTAGCAACGAAATTTTACATTTTTACCGTCGATACCATTACCAACGTAAACATAAACTACCATTAAATTTTTACCGCTGGAGTGATATATTCTGTCGATAAATTATGGACTAATTTATTTATTTAGTCACTAATTAGCGATAGAATGGTATGTTTTGTAGATAATTTACCAATAAAAGGTATTATTTGTCACTAATTAGAGACAAAATATTATTGTTTCGTTAGGAAATTTAGCTTTGCTAAATGTCTACCATCATTTCTCACTTCATACCCGAGTTTTTTGTTCATAATATTATAATTTTTTATATATTTAATTTGTGTAAATAATATAACATTGATTAATAAATATAATGTAAACATTATCCTGATTGTTATTATGATAAAAAATTAAAATATACACAAATAAATATCTTGAAAATAACTGTAAATTAAAAATTTATACAAAAACTTAAAAAGTCGCAAGACATCAAATATATTCAGTTATTCATCTAATCTGTGCAAGTGGTGAAGGTAGATGGTCTGACCGCTACGATGAAGTCTTATCCCTCTCCTTCAACTGATCCATATCATTACGAAGTTAGGCTATGTCCTCTATCGACTGTTGCAACTGAGTTGTCAGCCTATCTACTGTGCTCTCAAGCTAAAGGACTCTTTCATTTGACGCAGACCGCCTACTAGATGTAGTTGTAGTGGATGTAGAGGATTACAAATAACATGTGTTCAAAAATGAACCTAACCCAAAAATCCTTCCACAGAGGTCCCTACCACTCACTGCATCAAGATATGCCTGACTCTCATCAACAGTTTCAAAGTTCTGAAACTGTAGTTCGATGCTTTCTTGGATTTGGTCCAATCATTATAATTGTTTATGTTAATAAGTGATACCTTTTAGAATTAATATTAAAGTATAGATTTTACATATATGAAGTTATCTGCATCGGGTGTTGATAAAGGTCACACCATTATGCTTCTTAGTGTGAATGTGCAAAAAGAGCTGGTATGGTGTAGACTTCCTGCCTATAGACTTTTCCTGCATCAGAATAAATTGTTATAAGTGAACTACAATTTACAAAAATTTCAGTGGAACTTCCTCTATTTTATAATATTTACCCCTTGTTAGACAAAAACATTTAACTCAACAACACAACAATTAATGACACTAGACATTTATAACAATATTATTCTCCATAATGCATATTTTCATTTTAAATTTCATACATAAAATTACATTAAAATCAAATTTCATACATCAAAGTAAAAAAAAATCAAAATATTTGTAAATTTTTTATAGTTAAAAGTTGAAGTGCATGCTCTTAGTGGGTCAAAGATCCTTCAATATGTAAGGTTAGGCTCTCTCCATATGGTCCTCCACACTTGTTGAAAGAATTGCACTCTACCAACAAAGTGCAATATTCCAAACAACAACATACAAAACCAAGATAACTATGTTTGCATTGATCACCTACAAATTGATTTCCAAAGTTTGATTTAAAACAATCACTATAGTATGTGGCATTATTACACCATATGAATAGAGAAAGCAAGTTCCTGCTATGATTCCTAGGCTCATGAAATTTTTCACCAATAAGCCTCATGGGAGCTGTATCATATGTTTCCAACCTATATACCATTATAGGGGTTTATTAGGCCCCAAAGCATCCATAATTATGCAAACTCATTTGACATGCAGTAAATACTTATGTAATTCATACACCTAGCCATCAATCATTTTAGCAAAACCTAAACATAAATACTTAGACTATTAAAGAAGAACGTAAAAACTCATCAATGATTATAAGAATATTCTAAGCAACAACATAAAATCAAGATCTCCTTTGCATTCACACAAAACCCAAACATAAATACTCGTACTATTAAAGAAACAAATATGGTAGACATTAGTTGGATGACTTACCTGGATAGACAGATAACCACAGACTATAAAGAAGAAGGATGAGCGATGCTCTTTAACATAAAATAGGGCCTGCGAAAAAGAAAATTTCACATTTAATATAATACACTTGTTCAATAGTTTTGTATTTATATCTGCTGCATGCAACGCCAAATTTCACTATAAGTTTCGACGCGCGGGCGCACTTGAGCACGCCCGATCATGGGTCTCAGCCCCTCGTCGGCGCGGACACCGCGTCGTAC
>JAOTJB010028175.1:0-10534 GCA_027123815.1 Erythroxylum minutifolium
TTTGTCATGAACGCATGTACACTAAATTTTATATACACATATCTCACTATTCACTACTGCATGAGCATGAGATGTGGAAATTTACCACACCTGGACCCGTTTCTTTGATCCGACCCGTTCTCTGGAAACGGGATGTTACATTGACTTTATGGTTAGCCACCTTTAATGAGCAAAACAACCTAATGACTTAATCGCTCGGCAGGTTCATTAGAAATTAACCCAATGGCACAATCACTGGTAACTTCAATAAGAAAATAACACGTTGGCACATCTTTGGTGGGAAAAACATCATGTTGGCTTAGTCTTTGGGTGCCTTTGATGAGAAAACAACCTGTTGGCAAGGTCACTAGACACCTTCCGTGAAAAAAACATGTAGGAATTCTTGTTAGGCACCTTCAGTGGGCAAAAAAGACCATTGGCATAGTCTATCGGAACCTTCAGTGAGAAAATAGTTCATTGACTCACCTTTGGTGGGCAAAAAGGTCCATTGACATGGTCACTGAGTAGCTTTAGTGAGCAAGGCATCTCATTTGTATATTTTGTAGGCATCTTCGATTAGCAAAAGAGCCCATTTGCATAAATGCCAAACACCTTCAATGAGAAAACAACCTGTTGGCATAATTTTGGTGAGCAAAACAACTCATTAGCATGGTTGCTGGGCACCTTCGGTGACCAAAATAGTTTGTTGACATAGTGGTTGGGCACTTTTGTGGAGAAAACAACACATTGGAGAGGTCCCTAGGCAACTACTGTGAGTAAAACAACCTGTTAAGACAGTTGCTGGGTGCGTTCAGTGAGAAAATTGCTTGGAACCTTTAGTGTGAAAACAACCCATTGATACACCTTTGGTGGGTAAAGCAACCTGTTGGCATAGTCAATGTGCACCTTTCATGAGAAAATAACTCGTTGACACAATCATTGGGCTTGTTCTGTAAGAAAACAACCTAATGGGATAGTTGCTATGCATCTTTGGTACGAATATAGCTTGTTGGCAAATCTTTGCTGGGATAAAGCAGCCTGTTGGCATGGTCGTTGGGCACCTTTAATAAGAAAACAATGAGTTGGTACAGTTGTTGGCCTCCTTCAATGAGAAAACAACCCGATGACACACCTTTGGTGAGCAAAAAATCCCATTGCCATGGTTGTTAGGCACCGTAGGTGAGGAAAACAACCAATTGAATAGTCGTTATGTATTTTTTTGTGAGAAAACATCCCAATGACAAGGTCTTTGGCCACTTTCGGTGACAAAATAGCCCATTAGCACACCTTTCATTAGATAAAAAAACCTGTTGGCATGGTCTCTAGGCACCTTTGATGAGAAAAAAACCTGTTGTCAAGGTTTCTAAACACCGTTGATGAGAAAAGGGCCTTTTGCCACTATCGTTGCACACCATTGGTGAGCTAAACAACCTTTTCATAGAAGTTTTGGGCATTTTTAGTGAGAAACTAGCCTGTTGGCATGGTCATTGGATAACTTTGGTGAGAAACAACCTGTAGACACCCTATTGGCTTTGTCACTGGGTATCTTCAGTGAGAAAAGAGCCTTTTGGCATTATCGTTGGACAACTTCAGTAGGCAAAAGTGCTCATTGGAATGGTCATTGGATAGATTCGGTGAGGATATAGCATGTTGGCACACCTTTGGTAGGCAAACAACCCATCTGCACCATCAAAGGGCACCTTGGGTAAGAAAACATCCCATTGCCACGATCATTGGGCACCTTCAATGAGAAAACAACCCGTTGGCACGATCGCTGGACACTTTTAGAGAGAAAGGAGCCATTTGGCACTATCGTTGAGCACCTTTGCTAGGAAAAGGAGCTCTTTGGCATAATTTCTAGGCAACTTTAGTGAGCAAAATAACCAGATTACATAGTTGCCCGAAACGTTCAATGAGAAAATAGCTAGGTCGTATGGTCGTTGTGCACCTTCATTGAGAAAACAACCCGTTGGCACACCTTTTGTAGGCAAAACAACTTATTGAGTTTATGTTTGGGCACCTTTGGTGAGGAAAACAAGTTGATGACATAATTGTTCACTACGTTTAGTTAGAAAACAATCACTGGGTGGCTTTGGTAAGAAAACAGCTTTGGTTGGAAAAATAACCCATTGGCTTGGTCATTGGGCACCTTTGATGAGAAAATACTATTGGCAAGGTCACTAGACACCTTTAATAAGAAATAAGCCTTTTTGCATTATTTTTGGCCACCTTTGGTGGTCAACATAACCCATTGGTATTGTAACCGAGCCCCTTTGGTGAGAAAATAATTCATTGGCACACCTTGTGTCGGCAAAATAACCTATTGGTATGGTCTCTGGTTACCTTCTGTGAGCAAAACAACCCATTAGCACTATCACTAGGCACCTTTGAAGAGAAAATAATCCGTTTGAATGTTTGCATGCAAACTGGGCGTCTTCATGTGAAAAGATCCTTTTTATGTTGCCAATGGGCATCTTCACTAAGTATAAGTTCCCATTTGCATGGTCGCTAAGCACCTTTGGTTAGAAAAATAGAAAACAATCTGTTGGCACATTTTTGGTGGGCAAAACAACCCATTAGCATGGTAGTTGGGCACCTTCGTTGAACAAAACAGCGCATTGGCACAGTCTCTGGGTACTTTTGGTGAGAAAACAACATACTAGCAAGGTCCCTCGGCACCTTCGATGAGTAAAATAATCTTCTAACATAGTCACTGGGAGCGTTTATTGAGAAAACAGCTTGTTGGCAGGATTCCTGGGAAGCTTCGGTGTGAAAACAGCCCGTTGGCACACCTTTGGTGGTCAAAGCAACTCGTTGGCATAGTCGATGGGCACCTTCGGTGAGAAAGCAGCCTATTGATACAATCATTGGGCTCGTTCAGTAAGAAAACAACTTGTTTGCACAGTCGTTGGGTGCCTTTGGTAGGAAAACAACGTATTGGCACATCGTTGGTAGGGAAAAGCATCTCGTTGGCATGGTCGCTGGGCACCATTAAGTTAGAAAATAACCCATTGGCATAGTCACTGGACTCCTTTGGTGAGAGAACAATCTGATGATACAACTTTGGTGGGTAAAAAAGCCCATTGATATAGTACTTGGGCATCTTTCGTGAGCAAAACAACCCATTGGCATAGTGCTTAGGCACTTTTAGTGATAAAACAGCCAAATGGCAAGGTCGTTAGGCAGCCTTGGTGAGAAAACCACCCATTAACACTCCATTGGCATGATCATTGCACACTGTTGGAGAGAAAAGAGCCCTTAGACATTTCCTTTGTGCAGATTTGGTGTGAGAAATAGCCAATTAGGACGATCGTCAGTCACCTTCATTGAGAAAATAGCCTGTTGGCACACCTTTAGTGGGCAAAGCAACTGGTTGGCTTTATCACTGGGCACCTTCAATGAGAAAAAATCCCTTTGGCATTATTATTGGGCACCTTTGGTGGGCAAAAGAGGCTATTGAAACAGTCATTGGGCAGATTGGTGAGAAAACAACCAGTTTGCACAATCACTCGATATGTTTAGTGAGTAAACAACTCGATATCATAGTGACTGGGCACCTTGTGTAAGAAAACAGTATGTTGGCACATCTGTGGTTGGCAAAGCATCCTGTTGGCATTGTCGCTAGACACTTTTGGTGAGAAAATAACTCGTAGGTATGGTTGTTAGACACCTTTGATAAGGAAACAACCCAACGGCACATCTTTGTTAGGCACAACAACCTATTAGCAAGGTTGCTAGGTAGTATTGGCAAGCAAAACAACATGTTGACACAATTGCTAGGCACTTTTTGTGAGAAAAAAGCCCATTGGCAAGATCGCTGGGCACCTTCGATAAGAAAATAGCATGTGGCGCAGTTTTGGTGGGATAAACAACCTATTGGCATGGTCTTTGGACACCTTCAATAAGAAAAACAATCTATTGACACAATCTGTGGTCACATTAAGTTAGAAAAAAGCTCAATGAAACAGGGATTGGGTGCCTTAGGTAAGAAAACAACTTATTGGTACATCTTTTATGGGCAATACAAAATGTTGACATAGTTTCTGGGTACCTTCAGTGAGAAAACAACCCGTTGGCATGGTCGATTGGCACCTTTAGTGAGAAAAAACGCCTTTAGCATTTTCATTGGGTACCTTAGGTAGGTGAAACAGTCCTTTGGCACAATCACTAGGCGCTTCGGTGAGAAAACAGCTCGTTGTCATGCCTTTGGTGGGCAAAACAATAGGTTGGCATGGCTTTTAGGCACCTTTGGTGAGCTAGACAACTATTTGACACAGTTACTAGGCACGTCCAGTGAGAAAATAGCTCCTTGGCACGGTCACTGAGCACTTTTGATGAGAAAATGGTCTACTGGCATGCCTTTGGTGGGCAAACAACCAGTTAGCTTTGTCATTAAGCTCCTTTGGTGATAAAAGAGCCCTTTGGCATCGTCAATGGGCATCTTTGGCTAGAAAACAGCAAACAGCCACAGCATTGCTTAGCAAAACAACCTTTTGGCAAAGTCACTAGGCATCTTCAATGAGAAAACAAGTCATTGGCATGGTTGCTGGGTACCTTCTTAGAGAAAGGATCCTTTTGACATTGTTATTGGGCACCTTCGATGGGAAAAAAGCCCTCTGGCACAATTACTACGTACCTTTGGTGAGAAAACAACTCGCTGGCACTGCTTTGGTGGGAAAAGAACCCATTGACATGGTTGCTAGGCTCTTTTGGTGAGCCAAAAACTACTTAGCATAGTGGTTGGGCACCTCTAGTGAGAAAACAACTTGTTGCAACATTTTTTGTGGCCAAAACTACCAATTCGCATGGTCAATGGTTAACTTTAGTGAGCAAAAAAACCTATTGACATAGTCGCTAACCCTTTTGGTGAGAAAATAGCCTATAGGCACAATCACTGGGCACCTTCGGTGGCAAAATATCCTATTGTCATACCCTTGGTAGGAAAAACAAACCTTTGGCCTTGTTGCTGGGCTCCTTCAGTGAGCAAAACTACCTATTGAGACAATCTCCTGATGTGGTAGGTGAGAAAACAACTCGATGGAATAGTCATTGGGCACCTTCAGTAAGAAAACAACCATTGGTACACTGTACTAGGAAAAACAACCTGTTGGTGTAGTCGTTGATCACTCTCGGTCAGAGAAGAAACCTTTGGCATTGTCGTTAGCCACCTTTTGTAGGCAAAAGAGCCCATAAGCAAGATTGTTGGGCGTCTTTGGTGAGAAAACAACATGTTGGTGCAACTTTAGTAGGCAAAACAACTTGTTGATATGGTTGCTAGGCACCTTCAGTAAGCTAAACAACCCTTTGATGTGCACATTCAGTGAGAAAATAGCTCCTTGGCATAGTGGCTATGCACCTTTGATGCCCTTTTGGTGGGCAAAACAACTCATTGGCTTTTTTGTTAGGCACCTTCAGTGAGCAAAACAACCCGATGACTTAATCACTCGGCATGTTCAATAGGAAAACAACCTGATGACACAGTCATTGGCAGCCTCAGTAAGAAAACAAGCCATTGGCATATTTTTAGTGGGAAAAACAACCCATTGGCTTAGTCGATGGGCACCTTTGTGGAAAACAATTCGTTGGCAAGGTCGCTAGACACCTTTAGTGAGAAGATAACAATTAGGAATTGTTGTTAGGCACCTTCAATAGGCAAAAGAGACCATTAGATAAATCATTGGGCAACTTTGGTGAGAAAAGAGATCGTTGGCACTCCATTGGTGGGAAAAACAGCCTGTTGACATGGTCGCTGGGTACCTTTGTTGAGCAAAACAACAAGTTGGCATGGTTATTGAGCACCTTCAGTGAGAAAAAAACCTGTTGCAATAATTTTGGTGCCCAAAACAACCAGTTGGCATGGTCACTAGGCACTTTTGGTGAGCAAAACAACCTATTGACATAGTCGTTGACACTTTTGGTGAGAAAACAGCCTATAGGTATAATCACTGGGCACCTTCAGTGAGAAAACAGCCCGTTGGCACACCCTTTGTAGGATAAACAACCTGTTGGCATGGTCTTTGGGCACCTTCGACGAGAAAGCAACTTGTTGGCAAGGTTGCTAGACACCTTTGATGAGAAAAGAGCCTTTTGGCAATGTCATTGCCCACCATCCGTGAGCTAAACAAACCTTTGACGTAGACATTAGACATTTTCAATGAGAAAACAGCCTATTGGCATGGTCGTTGGACACCTTTAGTGGGAAAATAGACTATTGACACATCTTTAATGGGTAAAACAACTTGTTGGCATTGTCACTGGGCACCTTCGATGAGAAAAGAGTCTTTGACATTGTCAATGGACACCTTCGGTGGCCAAAAGTGCTCATTGGAACAGTCATTAGACTGGTTCGGTAAGAAACAACATGTTGGAAAACCTTTGGCAGGCAAATAACACGTTTGCACCATTGTAGGGCACCTTAGGAGAGAAAACATCCTATTGGCACAATCGTTAGGCATTGTCGATGAGAAAATAACCCGTTGGCACAGTCGTTGGGTACTTTCAAAGAGAAAGGATGATTTTGGCATTGTAATTGGGCACCTTCACTCCAAAAAAGAGCTTTTTGGTATGATTACTAGGCACCTTTAATGAGCGAAACAACCTGATTACACAGTTGACTAGTATGTTCAGTGAGAGAATAGCTCATCAGCACAGTCGTTGCACACCTTTTATGAGAAAACAACCCGTTGGCACACTTTCAGTAAGTAAAACAACTTGTTGGCTTTATGTTTGGGTACCTTCGGTGAGCAAAACAAACTGATGACATAATTGCTCAGCATGTTCAGTTAGAAAATAGCCTGATGATATAGTTGCTAGTTACCTTCGATAAGAAAACAGCACGTTATCTCTAGTGGGAAAAATAACCGTTGGCTTCGTTGCTAGGCACCTTTGATAAGAAAATAACCCACTGGCAAGGTCATTAGACACCTTTGGTAAGAAAAGAGCCTTTTGGGATTGTCATTGACCCCTGAACATTGGCACGGTCGCTTGGCCCCTTTGGTAAGAAAGCAGTTCATTGGCACACCTCTTATGGGCAAAACAACCTATTGGTATGGTCGCTGGGTACCTTTGGTGAGCAAAACAACCCATTAACACTGTTGCTAGGCACCTTTAGTGAGAAAACAACTAGTTTGCATGTTTGATGGGCTTCTTTGGTCTGAAAAGAGCCTTTTAATGTTGTCAATGGGCACCTTCAGTGAGTAAAAGTGCCCATTTGCATTATCACTAGGCACTTTCAGTTAGAAAACAATTTTTTGGAGCATTTTTTGTGGGTAAAATAGCCTAATGGTGTGGTTGTTGGGCACCTTCGATGAGCAAAATAGTACATTGGCACAATTGCTGGGTACTTTTGGTGACAAAACAACACATTGGCAAGGTCCCTGTGCACCTTTGGTGAGCAAAACAACCCATTAACATAGGCACTGGGAGCATTTAGTGACAAAACAGCCAGTTGGCATAATTGCTGTGAACCTTCGGTGTGAAAACAACCCATCGTACACACCTTTGGTGGGCAAAGCAACCCGGTGGCATAGTCGATGGGCACCATCGATGAAGAAACAATTCATTGACATAATCACTAGGCTCATTCAGTAAGAAAACAACTTGATTACATAGTTATTGGGTGCCTTCGGTAGGAAAACAGCCTATTGGCACATCCTTGATAAGGAAAAGTAGTCTGTTCGTAAAGTTGCTGGGCACCTTCAGTGAGAAAATAACCTGTTATCACGGTAGCTGGACTCCTTCGGTGAGAAAACAACTCAATGATATAACTTTGGTGGGAAAAAATAACCCATTGACAAGGATGCTAGGCATCTTTAGTGAGAAAACAACCTGTTGGCACACCTTTGGTGGGCAAAACAACTCATTGGCCTAGTGGTTGGGCACTTTTGTTGAGCAAAACAACTCGATCAGATAATCACCTGACACTTATAGTAAAAAAATATGTAAAAAATAATTTGATGGCACATCTTTGGTGGGAAAAGCAATGAATTGGCTTACTTACTGGGTACATTTGGTGAGAAAACAACCTGTTTGTATAGTCGTTGGACATCTATAGTAAGAAAGTAGTCCATTTTCAAAACTTTGATAGGAAAACACAGCCCGTTAATGTGGTTGTTGGGCACAATGTGTAAGTAAAATAGCCTATTGGCATAGTCACTGGGCACGTTTGATGAGAAAAGAACCCATTGACATATCTTTGGTGGGAAAAATAACCAGTTTGCATAGTCATTGGACAAATTTGGTGAGAAAACTGTATGTTCGCACACTATTAGTAGGCAAAACACCATGTTAGTATGGTCTCTGGAACCTTTGGTGAGAAAAACAACCCGTTGGCATAATCATTGAGCACCTTTAGTGAGAAATCAATAAATTGGCACATATTTCATAGGCAAAACAACACATTGGCATGGCTATGGGCCATCTTTAGTGAGCAAAACAACACATTGGCACAAACAAGTAGTGCGTTCAACGAGAAAATAGCCTATTGGCACGGACGTTGGTACCTTCGATGAGAAAACAACCTATGGCGCACCTTTGTTGAGCAAAACAACCCCTTGGCACAGTCATTGGGCAACTTTAATGAGCAAAAAAATTATTAACACAATCGATCAGCATATATTATGAGAAAATAACCTGATAACAAAGTCACTGGGCCCTAGATAAGAAAACAGTATATTGGTACATTTGTGGCTAGCGAAGGAACCCATTGGCATTGTCGCTGGGTATTTTAGTGAGAAGACAACTTGTTGGCACACTCGCTGGACACCTTTGATGAGAAAACAACCCAAGGGCACATCTTTGATGGGAAAAATGAACCATTGGCAAGGTGGCTGGGAACCTTTGATGAGGTTTTTGCTAGGCACTTTCTGTGAGGAAAAGACTATTGGTAAGTTCGCTAGGCATTTTCGGTAAGAAAACAGCCAGTTGGCATACCTTTGATGGGATAAACCACCTACTGGCAAGGTCTCTGGGCACCTTCAGTGACTCAAACAACCTATTGACACAGTCACTAGGCACATTTGGTTAGAAGATAACTCGATGGCATAGTCGGTCGTTGCCATCGGTAAGAAAACAACCCATCAGCACATCTTTGGTGGGCAGCACAACCTATTGGCATGGTTACTGGCCACCTTCAGTGAGAAAACAACCTATTAGCTTGGTCGATGGGCACCTTCAGTGAGAAAAGAGCCTTTTGGCATTATCAATGGGCTCATTCAATGAGAAAACAACCCATTGTCACATCATTGATGGGTAAAACAATCTATTGGCAAAGTCATGGGACTGCTATGGTAAGAAAACATCCCATTACCATGACCACTATACACCTCCGATGAGAAAACAAGCCCTTGGCACGGTCGCTGGGCACATTTTTAGAGAAAGAAGCCCTTGGGCATTGTCCTTGTGCGCAAGCACATTTACATGATTGCTCGACACCTTTGGTGAGAAAACAGCCCATCGCACATGTTTGATGGATAAAATAACCATTGATATGGTTGTTGGGCTCCTTCGGTAAGCTAAACTACTAGTTGGCACAGTCGTTAGGCATCTATAGTGAGATAACAACCTGTTGCAACATTTTTAGTGGTCAAAACAACCAGTTGGCATGGTTGTTGGGCATCTTTGGTGAGCAAAACAACTTGTTGACATAGTCACTGACACTTTTGGTGAGAAAATAGCCCATAGGCATAATTTGGTAGGCAAAGCAACCCGTTGGCATAGTCAATGGGCACCTTCGGTGAGAAAACAACCCGTTGACACAATTGCTGGGATCGTTTAGTAAGAAAACAACCTAATGGAATAGTTGTTATGCATCTTTGGTACTAATATAACTTGTTGGCAGATCTTTGATAGGGCAAAGCAGCCTGTTGGCATGGTCGCTGGGCACCTTTAGAGAGAAAACAACCAGTTGGCATGGTCGTTGGACTCCTTCAATAAGAAAACAACTCGATGACACACCCTTGGTGTGTAAAAAATCTCATTGCTAGGGTTTTTGGGCACCTTTGATGAGCAAAACAACCGGTTGAATAGTCGCTGGGGACTTTTGGTGAGAAAATAGCCCAACAGTAAGGTCGTTGGGCATCTTCAATGACAAAACAGCTCGTTAGTACATCTTTAGTGGGATAAACAACCTGTTGGCATGGTCTCTGGGCACCTTTGATGAGAAAACTGTTGGATCGTCTATGGCCCGGGTATCTATAATACGTAGCAGAATAGACCATACTACACAACAAAAGTA
Source organism: Erythroxylum minutifolium (assembly GCA_027123815.1). Lineage (NCBI taxonomy): Eukaryota > Viridiplantae > Streptophyta > Magnoliopsida > Malpighiales > Erythroxylaceae > Erythroxylum > Erythroxylum minutifolium. Next base: position 10,214 of record JAOTJB010028175.1, read on the forward strand.
TAACCGAAAACATACATCAAGTATGAATTTACCTCTTGAGGCAGATTGGTATTTGTTTTTCAGATTTGTAGACGTCGTAATGCACGAACATCCTCTACCAGTATCCATACGAGGATGAACTATCCAAGCAGCTACTAATGTGTGCTAGCACGTTCCAAAACACCTTTTGAACTCTGCATAATTTTTTTCTCAGAAAAATGAATAGCTGGTGGCTAGGATTTTTCGTCTATCTTTTAATAAGGCTTAGGTTCTCTATTTATAGAGAAACCCTAATCCTTATTCCTATTAGGAATAAGAATATCATAATCCTAAGCCCATTAG
>JAOTJB010028185.1:0-10533 GCA_027123815.1 Erythroxylum minutifolium
ACTCACAATACTTATTTTTCACGAAAATCACTTATTCACACTTCTACCGGGATAATTGTCATGAACGCTTGTACACTCAATTTTATATGCACATTTCACTATTCACACTTGCATGAGCATGAGATACCTCTATTTACCACATTTGGACCCGTTTCTCCGGTCCGACCCGTTCTCTGGAAACGGGATGTTACAACCATTATGACCCAAAAAATGAAGTTTTTAGGAAACACCTTCTAATAAAATATTCCCCTATGTATTAAGTTTCTAATGAAATAAAATTAATGCATTCTGGTTCAGTATAGTTCAAGTTATAATCAAAATGCTACAGACTATTCTCATACCTTGATGGAACATAATTCTCAACTGCAAGCCAAAATTCAAGACTGTTATAGACAAAATTCAATTTCTACTACTTATGAAAAGTGTATCCATATGTTTCTATTTTACTCTGAATCAAAATCCATTCAATTTGGATATCCACAGGTCAAGATATGTCCAAAATACATATGCATGTTCAGTAAAAACACTACAGTCAACATATTCCAACACACTTCATCATCAACCTTACATGCAATTCATCTCTAATAAATCATTATCAAGACATAGTCTGAACAAAATGTTTCGCAGAAGCATTTATAAGACATTGATAATAATTTTTCATGTTTTATACTTTCACTAATTCGGACTTTAAGGTCCTTAAAAATCAAGAATTAATGCAAGGGTCCTGTACAGGGGTCTATCACAGATAGTCTTAGGAAAATTAACATAACTCAAGATCCATTCACCATTTTCTCTAGAAATTTCCACAAAGGTCCAGTTAAGACCTATATCTACAACTTTCATTCTTTGGCTTTCTTCAAATTCGTGCTCGAAGGATATGAAAAAACATATCAAAATAAAAAGATGAAATTGAAACTAGAATTTTGACTTACCTTGGTAACTTCTTTCCTTCTCCTCTTCTCTTCCCCCTTTTCTCTCCTTCTCTTCTCATTTTCGTTTTTCTCCTTCTCTTCACTCTCACTTCTATTGAATTTTTATTTATTTTGTCTAGAAAATTCAAGAAGGTCAACTAATCCATGTGTCACCAGTCCATTAGTCCGTGTCACCATCTATTGGTACATATGTTATCCTTCTATTAATCCATATGTTAATATTCTATTGGTCCATGTGTCACTTACTTTAGGCCCCACATGTAACTCATTTAAGCCTCCATATGTCACTGCTTATAAGGCTATACATTTCATTAATTTTAAGGCTACACATGTCACTAATTATAAGGCTACATATGTCATCATTTGTAAAGCTACACATGCCACCATTCTATTGCTCCACATGTCACAAGTCTAAGGTGCCGTTCGTCACAATGTTAAAGGGCCACTTGTCACAATTATACTCATGCCACTTGTCATCCATTTAACTGAGCTATTTGTCACTTATTACTAATGCCACATGTCACCATGTCATAGGCCTAATCAACCTAAATTCCCATATATCAATTTGTCTTGCTCTTTAACATTTTTCTTATACTAGCTACGCATATCACCTCATCAATTACTCAATTGTAACGATGAATTCTCAATTCACTAATTATAATCTATCAATTCATGTTATCGGTAAATCAAAATGCAAAACATTTGGAATGCATATTCATATCACATTCATTTTTGTTCCATACCCAGGAATATGTCAATTGAGTGCATATACTATCTTGCAATGTTTTCTAGATGATGATTCATATATGCATACGAATATTATGCATATGAATGAAATGCACCTCATAAATTCTTAAATGAAATAACTCATATGATTCAATCTAATAGTTTAATCTCTTAGTAATTTTAGGAGGCAGGATATTACAATGTTTCCCATTGAGGATGGGGAAAGACACATAAAGTTGATGCCCCATACATCGAACAATTCCACTTCTAAAATGTTGGATAAAGGCATGTCATCTCTTTTGAAGATGTTACCTATTCTGTGACATCGATCGCATTATGACACAAAAGTTTGAGCATCCTTAAACAATTGTTACTAATAAAATCCACTCTCGAGTATTCGAGCTACCGTTTTGTTAACTCCATAATGACCAGCATATTGACCTTCATGACATTGTTTTAAGATATCCAACATTTCTTCCTTTGAAACATATCGTCGTATTAACTTATCAGCACATTTTCTATATAAAATTGGCTCATCTCATAGATGACGATTATATTAATGTAGAAATCTCTTTCTTTGTTGATAAGATAAATCAGAAGGAAGCTTACCACTAGCAACATAATTTTCAATATTGACAAACTATGGTACAACCATACTTCCAAGCAACATCAGGTTTGATCAGGGAAATTCTCATTAGTATCTTCACTTGGCTTGTATTCCCCTTTTTCTAATCTTGATAAGTGGTCCGCAACCATGTTTTTTGCTCCCTTTTTATCTCTCACTTTTATATCAAATTCTTGTTAGAGTAGTATCTATCGAATGAGCCTTGGTTTCGCATCCTTTTTGTTAAAAAGATATTTTGACATCGTGTGATCAATGAATACAATTACCTATGATCCTAAAAGGTATGGTCGAAATTTATCATATGCATACACTACTGCAAGTAATTCCTTCTTTGTGGTGGTGTAATTAAGCTGAGGTCTTGCAAGGGTTTTGTTGGTATAGTAGATCGCATACAACCTTTTATCTTTCCTTTGGCCCAATACACAACCTATAGCTTGGTCACTTGCATCACACATAACTTCAACTAGAAGTGTCCAATCCAGTGGTGATAAAATTGGTGTTGATGTTAGTGCCTCCTTTAGTTTATTAAAGGCAGACATACATTTGTCATCAAACAGAAAGGGCACATCCTTAACTAATAGATTTATCAAAGGTCTTGCAATTTTCCAGAAGTTTTTGATAAATCAACAGTAAAATCCTGCATGACATAAGAATCCTCGCACACTTGTTACATTGCTTAGTGGTGGGAGTTTCTCTATAACTTTTGTTTTTGCTCTGTCCACTTCAAATCCTTGGTGTGAGATTTTATGCCTTAGAACTATTCCCTCTTGCACTATAAAATGACATTTCTCCCAATTCAGCATTAAATGTGACTCTTCACATCTTTGAAGCACTCTGTCCAAATTAGATAAACACATTTCAAAAGAGTCTACAAAACCAAAAAACCATCCATAAACACCTCCATTATATCTTTGATCATATCGGCGAAGATAGACATTATACATTTTTGAAATATAGCCGATGCATTGAATAGTTCGAAAGGAATCTGTCTGTACGCGAAGGGATCATAAGGGCAAGTGAATGTGGTCTTTTCTTGATCATCTTGGTAGATAAAGATCTAATTGTATCCTTAATATCCATATGAGAAGTAATAGAACGAATGACCAGCCACCCTTTCTATCATCTAGTCTATGAATAGGAGAGGAAAATGATCATTTTTTATCACTAAGTTAAGTTTGCAGTAGTCTATGGACACTCTTCTTCCTGTGACCATTCTTATTGAAATTACTTCTCCATTCTCACTTTCTATTACCATCATTTTCTCGTTTTAAGGTACACATGGTACTAGACTGACCCATTCACTATCAGAGAAGGGATAAATTATCCCTACATCTAAGAGTTTGATTATTTCCTTCTTGACCACTTCCTTCACGTTAGGGTTCAACCTTCGTTGACGCTCCCTCATCATTCTACATCCTTCCTTGAGATTTATTCAGTGTATGCAAACATTTGGGCTTATACCTTGAATATTAGAAATCAACCATCCAATGGCCTTCATTCAATTCCTAACAATTTCTACCACTTTACTTTCTTGTTTCTTATTAAATTGATTAGAGATGATTACTAGTAAAGTTTGACCTTCACCTAGAAAGGTATATCTGAGATCTGTAGGTAAATATTTAAGCTCTAATGTGGGTGGTTTTTTTTGGTGGATGGTAGTATGGGTGCTTTGGTCTGGACTAATTTATCTTAATGTGTTTGAACATCAGACTCTTCCATCTCATCATCTCCTTTAGGCTCAAGTTTCTTATATCCATTACCTATCTCTACTGACTGTACTTCTACGATGCAACTCTCAACTTGTTCTTGTAAATTTTGATCCATAATTTCAACCTTTATGTACGCACTGCTTGCTATTGGATTCTTTAAAGCTTTATTCATATTGAATTTTATCTGATCTTTGCTTATTTTAAGTGTTTCCCTTCGTGGATGTCAATTATGGCTTTCCCTATATTTATAAATGGTTGACCAAAAATCAATGGATAGTTCTTATCTTCTTCAAAATCAAGAACCACAAAATCTATAGGAATAATGAACTTATCCACTTGCATCACGACTTCTTCCACTATTCTAAACAGTCTTTTAATAGATTAATCAGCTAGTTGAATTAACGTTGATGTTGACTTAACCTTACCCAGCCCCAACTTCTTGAGTATCGATAAAGGAATAAGAGTAATACTTACTCTTGAGTCACATAAGCACTTTGTGAATTCAAATTCACCAACCACACAGGGCATTGTGAAACTCCCTAGATCCTTCAATTTAGATGGCATCTGGCTAGTGACTATGGAACTGCAGATGCCAATTAGAGCTACCGTCTAGTTATCTTCCTAAGTAAAATTCTTTGATAATATGTCCTTAAAAAATTTTGCAAGTTTAGGCATGTGTTCCAAAGCCTCTACAAATGAGAGATTTATCTGTAGCATCTTTAATTTCTTAACAAATTTTGCAAATTGCACATCCAGCTTCTTCTTTTATAATCATTGAGCAAAAGGAATCTTGGGTTGACATGTTGGAGGGACAACAAAAGGAGAATATTAGCTCACATTCAGTTCTTTATCCTTTTCTTGATCTTTCTCAACAGGACGAAAGGGCTCTTGTATAGTCTTTGTGGGTGGCTCAAGTTCCTTCTCACTTTGAAGTGTAATAACCTTTATTTGCTCCTCTGTTTCGTTCCCAAAAGTTCTAGGAAGAATTCCCACATTTGTAGTAGAAAAAGAGTTTGATAATTGGTTTACTTGGGCCTTTAGATTGTGGATAGAAGAGGCATGATTCTTTATTACTTGTTCGAATATGCCTTCTAGACTCTTTTGTGCATCGTCTAGGATTCCAAGCTTGTCTAAGATTTTTTCCAGTTTGGATTCCATCAAACTTGGTTTTTCTTATTGGAAACCTGGCGATCCTTAAGGTCTAAACTATCCTCCAACTTTGTTTGACCAAGAGTAGTTTGGGTGATTTTTCCACCCAGGGTTATATGTGTTGGAGTAGGGATCGTTTCCCCCTCCTTGATCGTATTGAGTTCTTATACAGTTTACTTGCTCTAATCTATTATCCTTCATCAAGAAGCAATCTACTGTATCATGATCCTTCTGCCCACAGAGCTTACACTTCAGCTAAACAACTTTTATTGTATTTAAGGATGAAGCCTTCATGTTGTTTGATAAGGAAGAAGCAATCTACTGTATCATGATCCTTCTGCCCACAGAGCTTACACTTCAGCTGAACAACTTTTATTGTATTTAAGGATGAAGCCTTCATGTTGTTTAGCTGTCGAGTTAAATTATCAAATTTAGCTTGCATTTCTGTCATTTGATCAACAATTGTAACTCCTTTTTTCTTAAAGAGATTTGTAGGTTGTCTAATATGCTCATTCATCTAAAAACAACTATTACTCGCCATTTCTTCTAACAGCACTTCTGCTTCATCTACCTTCTTCCTCATAAGTGATCCTCCTAAAGTCACATCAATTATGTTACGAACCACTCTCATAGAGCATAAACCTGAATGTTTCAACGAATATTCAAGAACATACTCTACGAGGATGGCATGTTAAGACAGTCACTCAAACTCATTACAACTTTTTCAAGCAATATGCACATTTTCATTTCAACCAATGCTTACTTTAGCTCATTTCATTTATAAACATATTCAGTCATAAATGTCATTACATTTCATGATTTACAGATACATTGTACAATAATTGCGAATATAATTTAGATACAAAAATTACTGAAGACAAGTGCAGATGTAAACTGATCTCTACCACTAACTTCTGTCCGATTGTAGTGGCTATACTCTAATTAGTCTAATTGGATATCCCCTGAACTTGAAATACAACATTGCAATTTTGATGAGTTTTGAGAACTTAGTAAGTGAACTATCCTCGATGTGCTCACTTATATCAAACACAGAACAATTCACAATTTACATTCATTTCATAGATAACTCATATCACATATTGGTCATCACTTTATATTTCATCCTATTGCATCAACTACCATTTTGTACACTATTTCACATTTCTATTTCAAGATAGTCCACAAAATTCATTTTAATCAAACATATAACACATATCAAATTATATATGCAATTGCTCATGAGACTCCACTTTCATTGTTAATTGTTGTGACGAGTGACTTTTTAACTGTCTCGTATCTGTTATAGATATCGAGTTCATTAATAATTGTCCTGTATTCGTTGGGGATACCGAGCTTATTTTACAGAGTAAGCTTATGGCTCTTATACACGTTTATGACCTTTAAACTCTTTTTCTCTAGTCACTCTAATCACAACTTCCTTTATCTGATTATGCATATCATGTTATAAAATGCATGAATTCACATATATGCAATCAATCACTTTCAATCAAAATATATAGACACTTTCACATTTTCATCGAATCTACGTCTAATATTTAACGTTTCATTGAGAACACTTATTTCTTTCTCATTCACATTTAATGAAGCACTTCTAATACAATCTTAATTGTCAAACTCCTTGGACTCTTAATGTCTAGAATCATCACGTTCACATTTTTATCAGTTCAGTAATGGAAACTCTTGCAAATACAAATCATTCCTAGTGTGAAACATCTAGGTTACTCATAGTACGCTCCTGATTAGCCATTGGTTTCATTATTTGGAAATGTCTAGACGGTGATGTTCAATCTTGTGTATCTATGCTCAAGCAATACACATATATATACACATTACTAATTTGCATAATCATGTAAGCATTCAATCATACAAAAATGTGTATATAATGTATAATGCATGCTCAATTTGACTATTCTGGGTATGTTCCCTTTATTCACATCTCTTAATCATTTAAACATCATCATTTGTGTATGTCTAGCTTACACTTAGGTTCATAGCTCAATTATACTTGATTATTTAATATCATTAATCAATCATTCACCAATTTTATTCTAGCAATATATGATCACATAATATTCAAACTCTCATTCATTCTTACTTGATACATATTGCTCATCTCCTTCAAATCAAATTTGTATTTTTATGACACTTTTATTCTTATAATCATCTCTAAATTTCCAAATTTTGTTTCACTAATATCAGCCATCCATGCTTAGGTTATAACCTTGATTATCACCCTAAACATATCAACATTCAATCACTTAATCCATCGTCAAACTAAGTTCATTTCAAGCTTCATTCAAGCCTAAATGCATCATAGAAAAGTACTTTACCATTTATTGTTTCAAACTTCACTTAAAAGACAATATTTCTCTCTTTATGCCTGCCCACATTCATGGTAGACCTTCCCACGATCGTGATGGAACCTTATGCATCAAGTCATAATTGTGGGGAATCTACCACGATCATGACAGAACCTAATTTACTAGGCCACGATCGTGGGGGCTATCCCACAATTGTGCTTTGCCTTTTCTCCTTCTTTTCCCCACGAATTTCATAATATAAATAACATCATTAACACTCCAAATTTTCTAGAATTCATGTTTGTTTATGCAACTTCATTTTATGCTAATCTAACTACCATATTGATTACATTAAATCTCACAAATTCTACTTAATTGATTCATTTTCATTCACTTAATCTTATCATATATGCATTCGTAACTTTTCCAGATTTTATCTCTTTCATAATACATCAATAAATCTTTTCCATAGTTCATCATTTAGACTTCATAACTTCATCATTCTCACCTCATTTCTTACTCATAAGTATCCATGAAACCAATATAAATCATTGTTCATCAACGATACAAAAATAGAACATATCACCATTATTCTTTATCATTCACTATCATCTTATTTCTTCTCATTTCAAGAACAATTTTCCAATCTTTTCTTTAACATAATTACACCTTTATTATACCTTAACTCCCACTTTATTTTATCTACATAAAAACCTATAATACGTGGTTTTCATATACCCAAATCAGAACATTTTTATCTCATTCTTTCATCAAAATTTATACACATAATCATATATCATTTTCATTAAATCAATCCATCTCAACTATCCCTATAACAATTCATAGATTATTATTCATCATAAACACAAAAACAAGACATCAATATACCAATTTCTTCATCAATTTTCAACACTCATTCATCACCACTGTCTTTTGGTTGGTGTCATTAATCAAATTAATAACATATTTTCTAAAGCTAACTAATGTCTCTTGATCTCTTGTCCATTTGTCTCCCAATCTTTAAGCCAATTGTCACCCAATTTTCTATGGTACTTGTAAATAAATCCAATGCCACTTATCAATAATTTCTACTACTATTAGTCATTTATTTCTATTAGCATGAATCAATTTGTCTTGTCACTTGACATTTCCTAATCCAAAAATACCTATAATTTCAGAAATCTCTCAATTTTTACCAAAAATTCTGAACTAATAATTATAAATCACCAAATCAAAATTCATGACATAATGATTCATAATTCACAATATGATCATTAAAAAAATCATTTATACTCAAAATATGTCAATTGAGTGTATATACAGTATTTGTAATGTGTACAAAAATTAACATTCATGTGTGTGCATGCTTATGTTAGTGATATGCATGTAAATGTAATGCATTTCCTATTTTCTCAGTGATATTTCTCACATACTATAGTCTAGGGTTCTAACCCTTGGTATGGGAAAACAGGATATTACAAATTATGCCTCTCATATGTGGGGTTACTCTATTATAGAATGTTTACAAAAGAAATTCTTTAGGTAAGTTATAGTGTGGAAATTTTCTTTGCAAGTCTTTGTATCGCCCCCACGCTTTTTAAATCGATTCTCCATTACCTTGCTAAAAGTTTGTAATCTATTTAATAATCTTCGTATTCTTGGTAAGGGGAAAATACTTGTCTAAGAAGGCACAAACTAATTGGTCCGAAGTGGTGACATTATTCGTGTTGAGAGAATGGTACAAAACTTTTGCTCTATCCCTGAAGGTAAAAGGGAAGAGTCTAATTTTGACAACATCGTTTGACATTTGATGATAACAGAAGGTATTGTAGATTTTAAGGAAGTTGACAATATGTGCATTCAGGTCTTCATTCGTTAATCCATAAAATTGCACATTTGGTTGAACCATGTTTAGGAGAGCTGGTTTGATTGCAAAGGCAGCTTCTTTCACAGGTGGCCTAGCTACACCTTGATTAACAATATTGAATTCCAGTCTTATGAAGTCCATAAGGGTTCTTGGTTGATGCCCTTGGTTCACTCCTCGATCCAATTCTTGTTGAAACTCCTCGACCATTATTGCTTTTGCTGTTTCTTTCATCTTCTTCACACTGAGCTCTTGTAATTGAACGTTTTAGACAAGTGATATTAAGCTCCACAGTTTTAGCTATGCTTGAACTCCTTGTAACTTTTGTGTTCATGCAAGAGCACAAACACACATGGAAAGAATAGGAAGAACAGAAAAAACTTAAAACTAATTAAAGCTAACAAAAATGTCTTAGACTAAGAGAACTAAATTAATCTTCAACCTCCCCGGAAACGGTGCTAAAAACTTGATTGTGTTGTTTGAGCTTTAAAATTTATAAGCCCTAAAATACTGAAAGCGCACAAGTCACGACTGTAGTATAAGAGGTGTCGATCCTATGAGGAAGGGAACTAATCTAATCCTAAATCTAAGGCCAATAAAATATGAAATTCAAATTAATAATGCAACAGAAAGTAATAACAAGAATTGAATTCAACCATTTAAGTTAGAAATTAAACACGAAAGAATTAACAATTGCACAAAATGCAGTCACAATAGAAATCAACCTAAGGAATTTACCAATTTATGAGAAAGAGGATTTTACTTATTCTTAATGCTAACCTAGCCGATTATGTGTCAATGGGTTGTCTGTTTTAGACTGTCCTAGGCTGATTACTCTCTTTCTCTTGAGTTATAACCATTAAATCCTAAATTATAAACCCTAATCATATCATAGAAATTGCAATCTCTCAATTTAAAAATTATCCAAAACCTAATTAGATTTGAAGCACTCTAATAAACTATTGGACCATCACACGAGATCTCTCTCCGCATAATTACCAATGTGATTTATTATGGTTTTTATTAAATCACCTAACTCTCATTAATCCAATTTAATCATTTTTATTCAGTTCACCCTTTTAGTTTATTACCGAATTATGCAAAAACATAATTAAATCACGACATTCATCTAAATAACACAATCAACTAAATTATCATTAAATCAAAATAAATCCTGAAGGAGAGTTTAGAACATCATCAATATTCC
>JAOTJB010028191.1:0-10533 GCA_027123815.1 Erythroxylum minutifolium
TAGGTATTATATAAAAAAATAGAAGTAGTAATAACAATGATAAAACTCCTACTGAAAAAAAAATAAACTCGATATGGGAAAGAAGAGTCTTAGGAATAAAAAAATAAAAAAATAAAAACTCCCACCTAACACCATAAACAACCCTGCCACTCCAAGTGAAAACCACGCACCGTATACAGGGATTGAAACAATAACGGAAATGGTTATGGAGACAGAATTTAAAAAAGTTTTTGGAGTGTAAGACGAGCGCTTTGATGCTTGATAAATAAAGAAGCTATGAGTTATGACCTTCTGGGCCAAATTTTGGGAAGAGAGAATTGGCTAGTGGGTATAATACCAAAGCAAATGGTAAGAAGAGAACTGACTAAAAGAGGTTATAAAGAATAGGGAGCACTATCGGAAAGAGAAGGTAAGAACACGCCAGCAGCGTCCAACGGTAGACTGATGGGAAAGGACCAGCCTCTCCCCTGCACAGCCGCCCTGTCAGAATGCTCGAGGTAGCCGGCAACTCAATTGCCAGAGTCTACAATCCATCGTTCGCAGAACAAGTTACCTCTGCATCCCTATCCAACGCACTTCTTCTACCCGTCCCCAACCAGCAGCCGTAGCTGCTTTCAGTGACTGCCATTACTCCTTATGGACAAGTTAGAAAAGGAGTACTCCACCCCCCCAGCTTGCAACAGACCATGAAAAAAAAGTTCATTGCACCCGAGAAAATGCAACAGACCAAGGCACTGGACAGTAAAGGAGTCTTAAAATAATAATAATAAAAATAAAATTGCCCTTAACCAAAACCTTACATGCACACACATTTAGCAGAATACAAAACTGTAAATTTAAAGGTTACCTGTAACACTTCCGACGAGAGGGAAGGGAAATGCAAGGCCTATGGCAGATATGCGGAGGGGGGGATAGGGAGGAGCAGCTCTGGCCTTACCTGGCACATGTGCGAAATACCTTACGCCCTACGTACCCGTTCCAACAAAGAAGAACTTTGTTGCCATCTAGTAACTTGGGACTCCACCGGGTCTCACTTCTTCTCCTCCTAGTCCGACGAGGTTGCTCTCCTGCTGCTTTATTTGTATAGCTTACACAAAAACCAACACGGGTTAATACAGTAATAATCTACTATCTCATTTCGCCGTCCCTGACATCAGCATATGGAAGATATGTGGTAAACAAAGGAAAGCAGGGATAGAGAAGTTGTTACGCGATTCGACTCCTTTGATGCTGAAGGGAACCTTGTCTGACGGTTGGGCTGTGGAGGTTGTCGGGAGTTTCTACAACTCTGTCATGTGAGCCTTCTGTAGTCCTGGGAGACATGTATGAAACTAGAACTAAAGAGTGATTAAAGAGCACCGACTAGACAAAAAGCTTCTAAAAAGCATTCAACTGCCACAAGAAACCATCTGATAGATAGAAATCCATGCGACTTGTTCCTGTGCAATCTAGTGAGATGTTTGGTTCAAACATCTTCTAACGAACCAGTTTTTCCTGTACCAGAACCAACCTTAGCAACATAAAACAAATGTTTCTTCTTTCCACAAAAGTATACGGGCAATGCCGAGTAAAAGCTTTGAAGATTATTTTAGAAGCTTATGCACAAAAGATCGTGATGTATTCCGTAAAGGGAGAAGAGGTAAGCTTTCTAATATAAGCGGTGGCGAAGGCCTGTAAGTAGACTCCCTCTCCCATCTTCGGAGAAACAAATTAAAGAAAGTTCCGATCTTTACCATGAAGCCGTAAGTCAACGAACGAACAATAAGAAACAATGGATCTCATCATCAACCCAAGAAAGACCTAAAAGCTGAAAATCAAAGATAGGAATGAAGCCCCTTTCTACGCCAAAACGAAGGCCAAGAAAGTTCCTTCCATTAAATAGTTTAACACCATTAAATATTTTAAACCTTCCATTATGTTGTTTTATCCATTTAACTTTGAGTCAAATCTGTAAAAGAGATAAATGTAGGACAGTTCTGATATTATAATTTTATAATTGAATGCGAATAAAAAAAGGGAATATATTTTATAAAATAAACATAATTTTTATAATTAAGATATATCTTTCTTAGATATGATCTCACTCGAATTTAGTTTATAATTTCTTTATCCAACAATAGTTTGATTTTACGGAGAAAGGTGATGGTTTCTGAATTGGATCGAGCATCTGATACGCAAACCAGAGCAACATGGGTTATTTGCTATTATGCAGAAAGGTATTAATATTTTTTAACCGGATCGAGAATCCACACGGAAATCAAAGATTAATTAATTAAATTATAAGCTATAATTATTTTAGCATTACGAAAGTAAATGCAGGTTGCCTAATGAAAAGATTTTAAGAAGTAAAATTCTAACAGAAAATATAATATCCGTTGCATATATTTATATCTTTCTTGGTTTTTTATGATAATATTACCCTAGGCCTAGAACTTAGTTTGGTAGGATTGAGATTGTAATCCCACTTTTATAAGAGATTAAACTATATAATAAGTTTCTAATCTAATTATTTGTACCTTTTTTCCATTTTAAGGTTTGTATTTTCATCTAATTTGATTAGAAAGGCTAAGATTATTGATGAAGTCGTGCAAGAAATTAAAAGACATATCCTTCCTTAAGGTGGAAGCAAACAATATGTAATATGTCAACATTTAATTATGTGATGTAAGACATTTTTGCCCATTTTGTTAATTTCTCATATAGTGGATAGTTATTAATTGTAATTTAGTTTTTAATAAATTATCAGTTAAATTACGTAATTTGATTTAGATAAAGATAATAAAGTGGCTCAATAAATGATCTAAACCAATGGAAGCTATATAAACAGGTTAAGGTCTCCTGCAGTTGTTTATATAAATTGTAATCATAAGGAATCTCTTACCCGTTAAGAGAGCTTACGTATTGAGAAAACTGTAGAAAGACCTAAACCACATACCGGTGAATACTTTTCGTAAAGGTCCCGGGAGATTGGAGCTCGTTTGGTGCCAAGAATCGGCTTTAGAATCAGAGATGGAACCGAAATCAGGTATTCTGCATTCCTTCGTTTTTAATCCTTTCGTGACCGATTCTGGATATATAATAAGGTCTGTTTTATGTATTACATGTGGTATCAGAGCAGTTACGTGATCGGATTACCGGAAATGCAGGTTTTTTAATTTTTCATCTCATATGGTTTTTCTTTGTTTTTGATTCATTTTTTAGTTTTTTTTACGTATATAATTACATAGAAGTAGTAAACATAAGGCTAGTTATGAAAAAAGGGTCCAAAACGGGTCAAACGAAGTGAAAATGGAATTCTGGGACCTCAAAAATTGTCTCCATCGTCAGAAGTGGGAGCAGCGTTGGGCGCATGCGTAGCTGTGGGTAGCGGTGCACACGCCAACCGCACTCTGACACGTCTCTCCAGAGGGAGACAGAAGTGTGCACGCACAACCTACGGCCACCGCTCCCACAGGTGTTGGTATACAGGCATGTGCATCCAGACCTGACATGTGGACCATCAGATCTAGGACATGTGGTGGCACGCGCCCCACAGTAATAGCGCGTCTGCGAGTGCCGCACACGCTCTAGGTGCATCTAGCACACATTTGCTCGCACGCCAGTACCCACGTGCACTGATGTGGTTGCTGACACGTCCTGCTGACATCAGCATACGGACAGGTCTACAATACCAAAAAAAACACAAAAATTTCAGATTTCTCGTAAGGGTGCTCCTGAGTGTTTTGAGTCAGTTTTCGAGTCTAGGAAATTTATAAAGTGAGTTATTCCGTTTTTTTAGATTTATTACATTAGTAATAAATTAAAGTTTAACTCAAGAAAAAGGAATCAAGGCGTTCTGAATCCAATTTCAAGTGAATTTTCATGCTTCAAACATCACAAGAGGGTGATACTTCAAGTTTTTATCTCTTAGGTCTCGTATTCAGGGTTCGGGATCACATGATGGTTATCCGAAAAAAGGAATTAAGACATTTTGAATCTATTTTTGAGTAAATTTTCGTGCAATGAACTTGCCATAAGGGAGATACATGAGATTTTTGTGTCTCGGGCGTCAGTTCGGTGTCCAGTAATGCACCATAGTTACTTTACTGAGATTTTTCTTTTACGGAAGTCTCAAATAAAGTTTTTAGAGATTGTCTTTAGCACAAGTGTGTGATAATTGGACTGTGCATTCAAGTTTTTACATTTATTGAAGTTACATTGTCACATACCATATGCGAATAACATAAAATTGTATCCCTTGTGTTAGTGGACTTTTTGGGATACTGATGAGAATGTATTCACCAAAGTGTCCTTTCAAGTCAGTATTTTATATTGTTCTATTTACATGTTGGGGGATGTCTATAGCTTTATGTTTGGTTATTCTGCCCAAAGGTGTTGGCCTTACATAACGTTTTGAGATGATCATAAAGGCATTAGATGGAGGAAAGTCGTTGTTTAAACGATCTATTCACCCAAAGGTGGTAGTGTCGTGAGAGTTGATGGTTTGTACTCTGATCGTTTTTTATGTAGAAGTCTAATTGCATATATTATGTATTTAGCCCAAAGGTGTTTCATAGTATGCGTGATCGAATTTTAAGGAAAGATACAGTTTAATGGCTTTTAATATCGCTGTTATCCTACATTTGTGCTAATCTAATCAAAGTTTTTATACAGTCACCTTTTCGGTCAATAAAATCAGTGTCATCATTGAAACCCTGACCGGTTTCAATACAAAGAAGAAGACAGAGGATGTATTGAATGCTATGGAAATAGCTAAAGTTGATATGGCTATCTAGATACATAGTGTAACATCCCCTCACCAATAGGAAGGGTATATTGGTAAATTGCCATGTTTAAGAGTGTATAAATGTATAGTGACATATGCATGCATTCATATATGCACATGCATAGTAAATAGAGAATGTTTGTGCATGTTCATGACAATCCCGGCATCAATCAGAAATTAATTCTGAAAAATAACCCTAATCGGTCCACTTAATTAGGGTTTAAAAATTCAATTTCTCCTATGATCACTGAAAAATCCTAAATTTGGTATGGAGAGGTAGAGAATATTTTTAGAAAGTCGACGCTTCGAAAATCGGTTCAATCAGAGGTCGGATGGCCAAATTAAACACAAATAGCTCAATGGTAAGAGGCGTGCAGCTAGATGCAACAAAACTTTGAGGTCTCGAGTTCGAGTACCAAAGAGGACAATACCAATTAAGGTTGTGGTCGCATGCAAACTTGAGGTATGCGGGGCCCAGTTCGCCCCGGTACGTAAAACACGGACCCAACATCTTCTGACTCAACCATTTCTTCCTATCCCTCCTTTTCCTTATGATATGTATTCCAAGGAGTTTCTGAGCTTCTCCCATATCCTTCATTTCAAAATGATCACATAGGGAATTCTTCACTTCCACTATTCTGTTGAGGTTCTTTCCAGTGATGATCAGGTCATCTACATACATTAGCATGTAGACAGCTTCAGTTTCTCCTAGGTCCTTGTAGTATAGGCAGTAGTCGTAGGCACTCCTAGTGAAATTCATATCAGTTGCTACTTCATCGAACTTCTTGTTCCATTATCTAGGTCCTTGCTTCAGCCCATATAGGGATTTCTGAAGCATGCCACATGATCAGGCTTATCTTTATCTATAAAACTGACAGGTTGGTTCATATAGATAGTTTCCTCAAGCTTTCCATATAGGAAGGCTATCTTTACATCCATTTGATAGATCTCCCAATCATAGATTGCAGCTAGCACTAGGATGAGTCTAATTGTCTTGAACTTGACTACTGGTGAGAAGATTTCCTTGTAGTCAACTCCCTCCTTCTGCCTATAGCCCTTCACTACTAGTCTAGCCTTGTATATTCTAGGTTCTGCCTCTGTAGCTCCCTCTTTTAGTTTGAACAACCATTTGTTTTTAATCAGCTTTGCTTTAGGAGGTTTGGGCACTAAAATCCAAGTCTTATTCTTTATTAAGGAGGAGTATTCACTCTGGCTGGCCTTATTTTCCTTGAAGATTACATCTCTGCTAATGATGGTTTTAAAACCTCCCTTTTGAAGTAGTAGGATCTTGTAACCTTTGACTCCTTCTGGATAACCTAGGAATACTCTCTTTATTGCTCTAGCTTCCAGTTTTCCTTCCTTCTGATATGCATAAGTAGCACATCCGAAAGTCCTTAGGTGAGTCAGGTTAGGTTTCTTTCCATTCCATACTTCTTTTGGAGTTTTGTATTCATTTGCAGAGGTAAGGAGCCTGTTAACTAGATAAGCTGTAGTTTTGATTGCTTCTTCCCATAGAGTTTGTGAATAACCCGAAGATAGTAGCATACACCTAGTCTTTTCTAGGAGTGTCCTATTGACTCTCTCAGCTACACCATTTTGTTGAGATGTAGCTCTCAATGTCTTATGCCTTAGAATTCCTTTCTTACTGTAATAGTCTTCCAAACTCCTTATTGCAGTATTCCAGTCCATTATCTGTCCTTAGGCATCTCAACTTCTTTCTGGTCTAGTTTTCCATAAATGTATGCCACATTATGAAGATTTCTAGTGCTTCATCTTTCCTCTTTATATGATGTACCCAGCATTTCCTAGATTTGTCATCTATGATAAACATAAAGTATAGGTTCCCCCCTGCAGTGGACACTTGAGCTGGCCCCAGAGATCACTATGAACATATTCCATAATTTCTTCAGCCCTCCTTGCTCTTTTCTAAAAACTTGACTATGGTGCTTTCCTAGCACACATGATTCATAAAATTCTAACTTCTTTATGTTCTTTTCTGGAATCAGTCCTTGTTTACTGAGATGCAAGAGACTGTTGTTCCCTGCATGTCCCAACCTTGAATGCCATTGAGTAGATGAATTAGGCTCTCTATTTTGTGTAACTTGATTCACTTCAGTAGTGCCTATAACATAGTACGACCCACCTCTTTCAACTCCTCTGATGATAACTTTACCATCCTTTAGGATTTCTCTATTGCAGTATTCCAGTCCATTATCTATCCTTAGGCATCTCAACTTCTTTCCAGTCTAGTTTTCCATAAGTGTATGCCACATTATAAAGATTTCTAATGCTTCATCTTTCCTCTTCATAGGAAGTACCCAGCATTTCCTGGATTTGTCATCTATGATAAACATAAAGTATAGGTTCTCTCCTACGGTGGACACTTGAGTTAGGCCCCATAGATCACTGTGAGCATATTCCATAATTTCTTCAGCTCTCCTTGGTCCTTTCTGAAAACTTGACCTGTGGTGCTTTCCTAGCACATATGATTCAAAGAATTCTAACTTCTTTATGTCCTTTTCTGGAATCAGTCCTTGTTTACTAAGATGCAAGAGACTCTTATTCCCTATATGTCCCAACCTTGAATGCCATTGAGTAGTTGAATCAGGCTCTCTATTTTGTGTAACTTGATTCACTTCAGTAGTGCCTATAACATAGTACAACCCACCTCTTTCAACTCCTTTGATGATGACTTTACCATCCTTTAGGATTTCTCTAAGTCCATCCTTAGATCTAATATGAAATCGTTGTTTGTCAAACATGCTTTCAAAAATTAGGTTCCTCCTTACTCCAGGCACAAATCTAACATTGGATAGGATTCTGTTTTTCCCATCAAACATGTTGATGGAGACATTCCCAATCCCTTTGATCCTTTGTTGCCCAGAATCTTCCATCTTTACTTTGGTAGTGACTGGTTCAAATTTTGTGAACCAGTCTCTGTGAGGAGTTACATGCATAATGCATCCAGAGTCAAAGATCCATTCTCTACTGAGATCTTCACTCTCTTCAGTGACTGCCAGTATCTCATTACCACTGGAGTCCTCTGGTTTCTCTACATTCCTAGCATCTCCACTTTGTACAGCTTTGTCTCTTTTCTTCTTTTTACAGTCTCTAGCAAACTGTCCCTCTTTATCACAGTAGTAACACTTCCTGCCTTTAACCTTTTTCTTCTTTTCTTCACCTTCCTTATTGTGCTTATCCTTGCCATTCCCTTTCTGCTTATTTCCTTTCTTGCTATTCTTTTTCTGTGACTTCTTATCATGATTATTTTCTACGAACATCACTTCTGCTTCCTTCTTGAATGAATTAATATCTACTATTTCTTCCATTAGTGAATCCATTACCCACTTAACAGTAAGGGATTCTCCACTAGCATGATTGATCACCTTCTTGAAAGCATTGAATTTAGAAGGTAAAGCTTTTAGAATCACTACAGCTTGATGCTCTTATGAAATCCTTTCACATGTGGCTTCTAAATCTTGCACCAATTTAAAGAAAGAGTCTCGGTTATCATCAAGAGAAAAAAAAGTGTTCATCTTATAGTTATCAAGATTATGCAGAAGAGTCATCTTGTTAGGAAGACATCTTTTAGCATATAATTCATCAAGTTTTAGCCACAGTTTCTGTGCAGTATTACAATTATGCACTTTCCTTATCACTACTGGTGACAAGTGAAGCATTAACTTATAGTGTGCAAGTCTTTGCATCTTGAGTCTCTTTATGGGATCAGTTTCTACATCATACTGATCTTTAATAGCTCCATAACATAAGACTCAAGAAGGGCTCGCATCTGAAGTTTCCAGAGGGTGAAGTCTTCCTTACCAATGAAGACATCCATTTCTTTTCCTACCATTTTGAATGTAGTTTAAATAAACACAGGAGGAAACTTGCTTACACAAATTCTTGATGAACCTTGATGCTTTAAGTAGCCAAGAATTGCCCAGGAAGTTGTGGATTAGCTTTGATACCACTTATGTTGAAAATAGCCTTAAGATTTTGCTATCTTGTTTTGCAAGATACTGGTGAAGATGAATCTATTTTTCAGGTTAGTGTAGTTTGCAAGAAATAAAGGAAAGAACACACAATTTTTACTTGTTTTGCTAGCTTAATGCTATCTATGTCCAAGGATCAAAATCATGTAGCTGATTTTACTAAGATATGAAAAGGAAGATACAAGTTACAAGATGATGAGTGTTTCTAGACAACACTTGCAAGAGTTCCCTATGAACTCACTAATACCCTTTTGTAAGTACTCTCAGCAACTCTATAACTCCTAATCTGCTATTCGTAAATCTCATTGATTATTTTTGGTAGCAATAAATCTGGGTGTGAATTATTGTATATGAACTGATGATTGCTTCTACCTTTTATAGATTTCATGCTGCTGTTGGTTATGCTCCCTTCACTGTTACAGATGTGAGATATTAGCTGAGGAGGTGGCTTCACGTGTCTCTCACGTGAGTCACTTAAACTCCTTATATGCAACATTTTTCTCAAGTCTTCTGTACTCCTTAGTTTTTACTTATACTTTGCATTTTGCTTTATTCTCTTTCAGTTCTTTTGCTATGCGTTTTATGTAATAAACCATTAACACATGTGCATCACAAACTTCTCATACAAAATCCCTAGATCCCTAAAATTGATTCCTCCATTCTGTGAGATCTAATCTGCTAGTTGTGTTAAAATCAGTGGAGAATGTGACTTGCTTCATAATATCCAATTTTGGTTATATTCCTGTAACTTTGAAAATTTGACTACATAAAATTGTGAAAAATCACAAGTTCAGTGAATTTTTCTTGTAGTCAAATGGCCAGTTAAAGGAGCCTTCTTTCTATTTAGAGCAGTTTGTGTACACCACAAGGAATATGCTATAACAATATGTAAGACTAGGCTTTATTACATTATGATGTAGCTTCTTTCCCCACTCGACCACACTCCAGTTGTTCCAAAAGTAGAGCTCACCATAACTTCATATCTATGTGAAATAAGAATGATCCGTTGGGCTCAAGTACTAGTTCATCACTGCAAGATTATCTAAGATTTGATAGAATGTGTTAAGATTTCCTGGAAGTGAATCAACACCACTTCAGTCAGTGTCTTTAGAAAACACTCCACTTGTAAGATAAAATATTCAGAAGTAACAGATGTAAAGAGACAGCACCTGCCAAGCCCAACAAAAAGTTAAAAGGTCATATAGATGTGGAAGGAAAAAGAATCTTGTGATTTGCACAAATTTTATCTTGACAGGTCAGCTACTTATAATATGAAGTGTAAATTATGAAGTTTTAAATTTTAACTTGAAAAAATGTGATACTACATAAGGGTTTGATGTGTTTAACCCTAAAATATGTATATGTATGATCATATAATAAATGCTAAAATATATGGTCTTTCATACTAATTTTGAGTTGATCTAGAAGAAATTTATTATGTTTTTGTTCCTTATTTTTCCTGATAGTATGGTTTTCATGATATTACTTTATTTACTATTTCATTTTATATCTATTGTCAGGAATAAAAAAAGATTTGTTTATTGTTTGGAGAATTGTTGTCATTTAGTTTAAGTAATAAGTTAACAACTTGTAGTCTACAAAATAAATAATAAAGTAAGATAGTGTCGTAGGAGCATATCAGTTATTGTCTCTTAAATGTCAGTTAACATGATCGTTGTGGGTTGGTTGTAACAACAAGAGGAGACCAAAAACTCAATCTCTCTGTCTCTCTCTCTCTCTCTCTCTCTCTCTCTCTGCATGTGTCTCTACTCTCTG